>JAYKAV010000866.1:279820-420507 GCA_035582835.1 Phoebastria nigripes | reverse complement strand
AGACGTGTAGATGAGGCGCTTAGGGACATGGTTTAGTGGGCATGGTGGTGTTGGGTTGATGGTTGGACTTGATGATCTTAGAGGTCTTTTCCAACCTTAATGATTCTATGATTCTATGATTCTGTGATCATTGTTCTTACACAGAATGCTCATGCCCAGAAAAAAAACACGATTCACCTTCAGCTGCTTCCTTCTCCTCTTGAATGAGGATCTTGCCATTGTGGTCCATGCTTCTGTCACCTTCAGGATGAATTACTGCAACGTTTTCTACCCCAAAGGTTGCAAAAAGGTCAAGATGAAATCTGTGGCTGATTCATCATGTAGCTGTTCTCTAGTTCAGAAGTGAACACACAAAGCATATCCCACTGGTCCTCTGTGGTCTGTATTAGCTTTTCCCCCAGCTACAGAACAGACTCAGGATACTGGTCTTGTAACATGCTCTGTCCAAGCTATCACAGTGACAACTTGAAAATACAGAAAAGAAACAATAAACTGAATTTTGATAGAAACATTGTGTTTAACACCTGAAGTCTGCTAAAGCATTGCACAGGATCTGTCAGCAGTCAGCTAATTGCAAGTTTCTTGGTATATAGAGCTGCCAGCTAGAAGATTCAGCTATGATCCATACAGTCAATAACAGAGACATATAATTTTTAATTACTCACAATATGATCTTCTCTGAACCGTTAGTAACATGATAACTTCTGTTCACTCCATCCTGAAGACACTCCATCTTAAATCACTACTACTCTAGATTAAAGGCAAATGAAAATGCATCTCACTTTATCTGCAGCCCTAGTCATTTAAGGGAGCAATTTAATTGCCCAAACACAGGCACCTTAGAGCCCTGTCCGATGTCCTAGACTACCCATGACAAGGTAAGTCCCTAGCCTTACAGGAGAGGTACACTTTCTGGAGCAACAGAAAGGATGCCCTTTACGTTCAGAATGACCCAATGAACATGGAACTGAATCCCATGCCTACTTCAGTGCCTCCGAATTCCAAGCTAAAACACAATTACTTCAATAAATCAGATATTCTGGTTAACCCGTGTCAGTTATTCTAGTTTAAACAGAACAATTTTACAATTCAAAGAGACTTTTTTTTTTCTTCTTTAAAAAAGCTGGCTCATTGGAAAAAGTTTGAAATAAAATTCTCATCCAGAGAGGCATTTTTGGTTTTGTCTTATCACTGGAAACACGTGGTGCCAAATTCAGCTCCCAGTTACACAACTGGAGACTGCAGTAACTGTGCTTGCATCCACCGAGCCAGAGCGGTTAGACCTGCAGAACAGCAGTGAGTTTGCAATTCTGAATATTCCCACTGAGGATATTAGATGTCTTCCCCGGTCAGCAAACCCCAGTTTGCATGACCTGACCCTGCTCCTGCCCAGTTTCGCAAGCTTGGGTTAGCACCACATCACAGCCTTTCTGTTTAAGCACTGGGGCTGGAGAAGAGGCATCTATCTCTATCGAGCAACATTTCTCCTTGTCTCCCCTGCATACAGCAGCACCAAAACTTGTATAAAAAGCCCATCAAAAGCTATCCAAAAGCGAAGACTTTTCCACTCCAGAGTAAGACACTACCTTCCCCTCAAAGTACACAAAACTCTGCACGAGCTCTGTGCAGCTATAAATGAAGCCACTGCCTGTCTCCTGTGAAGAACCAACCCCTGATTTTCACTGGCATGCCCATTTCTTTGAGAAACGCAAAGAGGCCCCGGGGAACAGCTGCCACGCTCTCCCAGAGATGCTCTGGGAGTAGACTTTACCAGGCAATGCTGCCTAGCGCAGGGGAGGGATGGTGACACAAGCCCTTCACAACATTCTTCAAATATGATTCTTTTAACAAGTCCCTCAGCAGAGAAGATGCATGTTCAGACTTCTTCTCTGAAGGATATGGTTAAGTGTTAAGAAGCCAATTGTTTTGAACTCAAAAATCCTCAATATTTTCTCTGTATTTTTCTTCTTCTCACAACACAACAGAAGCAAATTGCTGCAGAGAGAAGACCATTTATTTCCATGAAGAAGAGGGAAGAACATTTATATGAATAAAACTTTAGAAGCTACATTGCGTAAGACAAATTGTATGGGTCCAAAATGTTCACGCTTCAAGGCAGAGCCCAACCACTAACCAGTACTCATCAGAAAACCTTCTGAGGATCATTCCCAAACCCTGGTTGCCATTTTGCTCAAATGACCTTGACTATCTACATGCCCCAACCTCTGAACACCAACTGGCAACCAATGTTGCTATCTGTCCTCATGCTTCCTTATAAAACTACTATAAAGTGACTCCAACCACAACCCTACAGAGAGTGTGCATACATCAGAAGGTTTGTCAGCTCTTATTCTATAATTCTATAAATCATACCTGCTGTACATTTTCAAATCATGTAGACCATTCACGTCAACCCTTATGGAAGCCCCATTGCAGCAATTCAGAACGTGTACACAAACACGTTCAACTGCTAGAGATTTATAGCTGTTTGAACAAACAAACGCAAAATCCAGTTCCTTTCTTTTAGCCTTATTAAAAAACAACATGTAAAACATATGCTCCAAAAAATGTTCAATGTGCCATTCTAACTCACCAAACTATTTGAAGTTTGCATTTTGAAACTGAGCAGAAATGTATCTGTCATAAATTGTATTTTTAGAGCCTGGAATGGGCAGTGACTACTGCACAGGACTCATCAGCACCTTGGTTTGCAGCTTGACCCATCGCGGTTAAAAGCACACCAAAAAAATCTGGGTTGTGGTTTTTATTTTCACTCTAACTGCTCAGACACCTTAGTACATTTTTTCTTAATTAGCAATACTTCTATACCATTCAGTAATTACGTACTGTACTGAAAAGATCCTATCGGTCCTTTTTTTTTCCTTCATCTGAGACACTTTGTCATCTTGGCTAAGGAAAGTGCAGTTGAAGACTTCGTGGAATAATGTTTTAACTTACAAACAATGGATTAGAACCCACGCAATACAGAACCCTAAGGCTTTAAGGCTTTTACTTCATTTGAACTTCACACATGTATCATCTCTACTACTTTTTTCTCCTTAGCTTATTGCCCAAGGTCCGATTGTGAAATACCGTAATGCAATAATTGGATGTCATAATGTCACTAAGCAGCTTTCCAAATGTAGGCTGGACTTCTTGCCTGCCTGCCTTATTAGGTCTTACAGATACTTCTGTTTGTTGTTACCATTTTTTACTATTGTTTTTGATATATAATCTAGTGTAGGTCTAGCCTGGAGCTATTTAACTCTGCAAATTGCTGAACTTTCCCCCATTAATGTTTAATAGCATTATTCTACTGACTTAAATGGTACTGCATAGCTTCAATTATGTCTGTACTTGTTTCCTTTCACTATATTGCCCTAGTCAATTTTTACAAGTAATGAAATCCTTCATCAACCCTGAAATCATAGGATTGCACTGTACAGAGTAGCGTCATTCCTAAGCTTTAAAAACTTACAAGACATCACCTTGATGCAGATTTTTATTAATTTTCTAAATAAATTCCAAAGTTGGTTCTTTCTTTTTTTTTTTTGGTCAAATTCTTCACAATTATCTTTCACATAAACTTCTGATCAAATATAACCCTTCCCTCCCCTGTGTGCGTCTTGAACTAATTCTAGTTGGTTAGAACAATAAGCAAAACACAATTTGATTTCAAATCATGCATTTTAGAATTAAAAGACAAATGAAAACAGATCTTGTCTACTTAAAAATGGTAACTCCTTCCAGTTTGTTTTACAGTGCCTACCAGTAACTATGAAAAATATCTTTGCTTTCATGGCCCAATGTATTTATTCCTTTGCAGCCCTTACTAACCAGTGAATTTCTCTTTTCAGTGTGAATTTTTCTTATTGCAGTGTGAATGAAAACATTTCGTAATTTTTAAGGAAATTAAAAAAAAACAGGATTCAAACTAGGAAGTCCAGGAATAATTTTAAAGTTTGGGGTTTTTTACCCCAAGGAAAGAAGAGGTAATATAACTTTTTTTCTTGATTGAAGCTGCAGTGTTGGTTTGTCATTTCCTATATATAAAATCTTCAGCTTCCTCAACTACTTGGTTATCTCCTAAAGCATTTCTTATTGATTCTATTATATCAGTCACTGGAGGCTGATCTAAAGAGTTGCAGTTCTTCTTCAGTTCTTCTGAAAAACCTAGCTGCTATTGCTATTCTGGATTTTCCTTTTATATAAGTGGAGTTTTAATAACTGACTAGCTTTTACAGCATCCCTTTAGTAGCAGAGATGAGAGCGCAAAACTTATTCTTTGGAAACGAAGAAATTATTTGGTCTCATTAGTGTCATTAATTACTTCTCTCTGACAAAATTGCATGGTTAACCCCAGATAGTCCGTACTCCAAATCTGTTGGTGGCTCTGGATGTAATTTCCAAAGGAAAGAACAGAGGAAGGGAGCAGGAAATAGCCTTATTGCCATTTTGCAGCACAAAATTATAACCATTATAATAGTGATGTTAACACAGCAAATCTCAAAAAAAAGAGATGTTCATAATTCATTAAGAATGTGCAGCTCCTGAATTATATCCTGAAGCTTTCCTGAAACAGCTTTAAGATCCAGAATCACCATATACAACTCTGACATTCCTGTGAGGGCCCTAGATTACAAGAACATTTATTTGTTTTAGGTCTTTTGTAGTCAGTGGAGATGAACAAGCTCCATCAGGGGATGCCTCAGGTTAGGGTAAAACCAGGCTTAAGTGATTGTTTTTAAAGCCTCTTCAATTAGGATGCTGCTACTACGGGGTAGGTGCAAAGGAGTCATGATGCTTAAACGCTGTGTAGTGTTAGCCAGTTGTCTTACAAATTAAGCGTGGAAGCACAACTGTCTCCCAAAATAGTCTGCAGATACACAGCTCCCATGAGATTATTCTGTTAATTGTTTTCTAAAATCAAGAGAACATGCTCTTGTAACAGCAGCAAAATGCTAGAGTAGATAACACGGAGCTTTCCCTTGTTGTAAATGGGGACAATACAAAAGATGAAAGAGATGCCAAAAAATTCTTAAGAAGAAAAATTAAGAAGCAAGAAGGAAAATCTTTTTGAAGGGATCATGCAGACACACCATGTATAATTCAAAAGCGAAGACACCAAACAGTCAGTGAAAAAGCAGAGCCATGAAAATACTGCCTCTGCTGCAGGACAGAACTGATAATACTAATTTTAAAGGGCAGTTGCGTATTTTTCCTCTCTAAAGGATTTGCATCAGGCCTAACACCACAGGAAAGATACACTTCCCTCCACCAAAGGCAGGGCATTTATGACTGTACACGTCGCAGTATGCTGTAGTAACTCCCAATTCCTAGGATCAGCCACAAAGACACCGTTTCACTTCAACCAAACTGGGAGACGAGCATTTTTTTGAAGCACAACAAAGAATCTAGTCTATCTAGCCATCATCCAGTGAATTTATTATTATTCATACATTTATTTTCTGTACATTTTCTTACCTTATATTCTGAACTGAGGGATTTAACGTTTCATCCGGAACATTACTGGTTACAGCTGCATGTCCTTCTGCGAGGGACTGCAATGGCTGCATTACGTGAACTGTCCGAAAAAGCTGAGTAGGATGTACTGGCTGCGGAGATTGCATTGTCCTCAAAACTTCTGAAGTCAAGCCAGGTGTCTGCTGCTGTACAACTTCTACGTGCTCCTTCAGCTTAGCAGGCTTCGAGCTTCCTGTTTTTAGCGCTGTGGTTGATCCTCCCTTTGTTCCCGCGTTTGCAGACGCTCTAGATCTGCTCGACTGGTTTCTACTGGCCACAGGAGTTGAGAGCAGAGTTGAATCTGATGATTCAGTACTAGGGCTCGCATCTTCATCATCTATATAGACGAGATCTTTTGGCATTTCTTTAAATTGATATACTAGGCGCTGACCTTCTACTTTAGCCAGTATTCCTCTTTGGTAATAGTATCTGTTTAAAGTGTACGCACATCAAGTTACACAGTGTTTTTTGCCAAAAAGCAAAAAAAAAAAAAAAAAAAAAAAAAAAAAAAAAAAAAGAAAAAAAAGGCAACAAAACCCCCAGAAAATAAGACCAGCAGTAACAAGTAAACAATATTTTAAGTGCCTGGTTTCTTCATTATAAAGGAGTAGCCAATTTAATAGTGTATTTTTTCCTCAAACAACTTTCTTTTACTGGTATTTCTTGTCACCTTTTAATTTCAACCTCAGATAACTCTGAGGAGAAAGAGAAGAACTCCATGACTTGGCAGCTCTGCTATCAACTCATACTCTTTAAAAGTTGCATGAAACTTGTAATTCTCCTCTTGACTCATACAGTTCTTTCAGTTACTTGAATTCATGCTTATTTACCAGTGAGCACAGGCTGACATTTTAGCTACAACAAAGCAAAGGGAATAGGATAGGAGAGCACTACTTCTGTTATATTTACAAATTAGTATGACAATTTGAAATCACGCACACTGAGGTGAGGGGTGAAGGGAAATGAAAAGAAATGCATAGCTGCTCAGTTGGACAGTCATCAATCAGCAGGTAAGATTGAAGCTTCATGGATGTCTGCTTATTTTGCACAGTCTTTTATGTATGAGAAAAATCCCAGCCTGATAGGTAGAGGCACATGATAAGATGTTTTAAAACTGTCTGTACACACAAGTTCAGAGAAGTGCAACCAGACCTGAATTCTAAAACTGTATCTTCCACTGGAAACAGGATCATTTGCAACAAGTAGAAATAATTTAATTAATACACCTAAATTTAGGATTTTTTGGAGAAAAGAGATTCAAATTTTATGTAAAAGGCTTGCCCCACTTGGAATCTTCAGCCTCTTACTTGTGGCTGACTGTGAAGATGCAGTTTTTGCAGCAGCACTGAAAATGTCTGAGCTGAGACTGAAGGTGACTGATTTGGGGTTGAGGTTAGTAAGGGTTAGTTAGCTTATTTATCTTGACGAAATAACTTCTTCATTTCCCAAATGGATAGAATACTAACTCTTTTCTGTTGTTACACAAATTAGATGAAGCATTTAATGCATGCAAACACTAAGGCAACAAAACCAGTCTATTATTAAAAATGCACATACCTGAGAGCTCTACCCATTGTTTCATAATTCATGTCAGGTTTGTTTTTGTGTTTTCCCCACAACCTGGACACAGCCTTGGAATCTACCAGTTTGAAAATGCCCTTCTCTCTTTGAGTCCATTTGATATACTTAGGACATGTAGCTTTGTCCTGGAGCAGTGCTAGTAAGAACTCCCAGAGATAAATTGTATTTCCTAAAATAAAAGTATTTCAGACACAGGGAAAAAAAGAAAAAAAATATTAGTTGACCATGTTTTATTAATGATGTAAATAATCTAAAAATTAAGAAGCTGGTATCTTTATGAATACACTGTAATGTATCATCAAGACTAGGAAATAGCGATGGAAGGGCATGGGAAGGGATTCTTGTTAGTTATCACAATCTGGGTGCCCAAACATCCTAGCCACTGTCTGTAACCTACAGAGTCAGGTACCAGTCAACCTACAGTCAACCTGTTCCAACGACCAACGTTAGACAGCACTAGTCACCTATGTGTACACTCCCCTCCTGCCTAATCCAGTTACAGAAGCAGTCCCTATTGCTTCACCTCGAATAGGAACATGTTCAGGTCCATGCTCTGAAAATGCTGGAAATTAAGCCCTTGCTTAAATACTTTGCTGAATTGAGGTGAGTGTTATAATCCTTTAAAAGGCTAAACAAAATCCTTACTTTTAACAATTAGATTTATATGGGGCAATCAGTGGCATATGCTGAGGTAGGCAAACCTTCAAGAATAAAGTTCAGAAAAAGATTTTTTTTTTTAAATCCAGTGAGCGCTTGCACTTGCTGGTAGACAACATTCAAATTTCATTTTACAAACAAGCAGGCACAAACACTTATATATAGAAATCCATAACATCTGTTCTGTATTTACCACATATAAAGAAACAGTATTAAAATCACAGATTGTGAATACTTAAAACTACTACAAAATTTGCATATTGTTTTTTTCCGAAAGCACATTTAAGGAGTCTAAACTCGTATAACTAATGAGACCCTTTTTCCCTGCATTTTTTAAGGCTTTTGGTGTCTGATACTCTTTTGGACACTTGAAGCTGCACATAAGCTTCTTAGTGATATGTTGTTAGTCTGAGAAAGGAAGAAAAAGCTTCTTGTATGAAAGTATCACCTCCCACATGTAGCCGTGCAAAAACACAATAAGGACAGTGTGTGCAGATTTCTTAAGTTTCACAAAAAATGATGCCCAGTGCATCAGAAGGTGACAGGATCTCTTTTGTTAGCTTCAAGTTAACCCGGCAGTTTTTTCGACTTTAATAACCACCAGTCTGAACTTTTTTCAACAAGAGGAGGTGTCTTACAAATTAAAACTCCCATACTACTGTATTATAATCTATATTTTGCAAATATTCAGCAAAGTCATCAGCACTGGCAGTACAAAATGTTAACAGCTCCTTCAGCAGGTGGAAACCTGAAAAGTGAGCATCCCTAAAGGAAAAACACTGCCTTTGCAACAAATGCCTCCCGCCTTACATGAAACGGTCAGCCTGTTTGCCTTCGGGGACCCCGAAGGCAAAGGTTAAGACTGYCTAGGCAAGACACAATGTCAGTCAGGAATGAGAGCATTCCAAGCCACTTACCATCTAATCCAGGGTGCTTTTGTTGTAGACCAGACTAAAAATGCTCAGCAGCATCAAGGCAGTCTGAAAATTTGTCACTGTTTCGCCACTGAAAATCACTGTGAAGAGGACTGTCTGCGAAAACCACGTCTGCTTTACTCACAGGCAGAATTTTTAACCTCCTCTGAGTCACAGCAGAAGAAGAAATATGTAGAAAACTCAGTTTTCTCCATGCATCGCATCAAATAATTACATGGAGGGCTTGGTATTTTAGCATATACTTTCTCCTTAGGGGAACATTGTGGATACTGAGAGCCAGGCAACTCTCATGATTTTCTAGTTGCTTCCCTGCTACGGCCGGTTATGTTAATATCCCTTTTACTTCAATTCTATGTTCCTCAAAATGCTAAACAAATGCTTTTGTGGTAGCTTTTTTCGTAACAGGCAGTGGTTTCAGGCAACACGGTCCTTTTTAATTCCTTCTGAATTAGCAATTTTGTAACAATGGACAAATGTCAAATATGATGTATTCTTGCTATCATTGACAGAAATACAGACTCTTCTGCCTTTTAATTTTGTGGCTACCTGCTTTAATATTTTCTATTATTTCATTTGAGCACTACTTGGAGGTTCCTCTGATACTTTTCTTTCATTTTTACTTAAAAATCAGGTTTTAATTAAAAAAAAAAAAAAAAAAAAGCAGCAACAATGCATACTCAGAATTGCTGGCATTAACCTGTTAAATATTTACTGCTTGCAAACAAGTCTTTATTTCCTGTTATTGCAGAAAATCCCTCTTCAAAAGAAAAAAACTCCATACTTATTTGTCAGTGTAGCGATTTTTCTGATTTCAAGAGAGTCTGACATCCTTACGCCACCACCTTCAGGTTTGGCTGGGCTTCTGTCCCGGCAAGTACTGCACAGCACACGAGCACATCAGTCCCTAGGCGTGCGTGCAGGCACTTTGCAGTGACACAGGGGAAGCTCATTTCCAGCTCCCGCTGAGCACAGCAGAACTCGGTGGGGCCGGGGCATCAGGCTGCCATTCAAACGCCAGCCCGGGCACGGGTGTGGGTGCTGGACCCAACAGCAAAGCAACCGAGCTGCTGACAAAACTGACAGGCGCTACTGAACAGTTCAGTCTGGAGGAAATGATTTATTGTATCAGTTATGTGGTATTTATTTTCTTTCTTCCTTTTAAACACAGGAGGAATGAAAGAAGTATCAAAAACGCAAGTTTTCTGCCCAAGTCTTCAAGCTGTGTTGTAACTTTCCTCAAAATTTAGGGCTTGGTACTTCCTGGTGCCAACTGGCAGCCTTGATTAGCTCCTCATGCAGAATTAGACACACACAGATGGAAAAAGTTTTCAAAGATCATTTGTCAAAATAACTACAGCCCAAGAAACCCTAAAACAATGCAAAGCGCTCCCCAAGACTTCACTCAAAACACTGCAGCCTCTGCAGGAGCTTGAAGAGTTTCCAAGAACCCTTGCTACTAACGCAACAAATACGTTATTCTCCCTAGGAACTGGGTATTTCACCAAGACATCTCGTGCACTGATTCTTTACTTGCCTTAAGATGAGATGTTAACTACCCCTGAGTGTAAGACCTGGTTTTACATCACAAGAAAATTAGTGAACATTTTCTTTTTACATCACAAATGTTTTCTTTTTACGTTCTTTTAAAAACTTCAGTGACAACTCTTTGACTTACCCTTTCCATCTTTATTTTTCTTTTTCACAGATATGTTTGGAGTTGTAGTAGGGGACTCAGGACGAGACGGTTTTGGCTTCTTGCCTGAAATAAACCACCAGTAAGTCAAACTGCAGCTTAAAAAAAAGAAATACAGAACAAGGACCTAAAAAGGGAAGACATTTGTTTCCCCAGTTCAGAGAGGATTGAATTTCTAGTAAGTTAGGAGCTCAGTTCTATGCTGAACTTTTTCAATTTCTACAGCAGGATTGGACTCCCTATGCTCTTAATGTCCTTCTAGTACAGATTATGCTCACTTTTCCAAAGTCCATGTACCTTGGAAATTTCTGTGGCTTTCTAGGTACTCTTAAGAGCACTTAAAACAGTAGAGATGAGAAGAATAAGCTATTAACTGTGGGCAAGAGTTTAAAAAAGAAAAGCTAGATAAAATACAGAGCACTACCTTGTTCACTCATCACCAAAATGGAATTTAGGGACAAAACAAGATTGTCTGCATGTTTAAGTGGCTACAGGTAAAGGAAAGTCACTTGTTTGTTTGTTAAGACCAGCAGAACCAGTAACAGGCTCTGAAAAAACACAAGGTTTTAAAGACATAAGCATGGTGGCTCTATCTGGTGAGGAGGACTGAAAGGAAGAAGTTGGTTACAAGATGACAAGAATGAAGAGCACTGATTTGAAAATGTTGAAAAATCAACTACCTAAACATAAGTGGAGTAAAAAATATAAGTCATGCTGAAGTATTTTTCAATATAAAACCTTGAACCTATTCCTTTAGTAGTTCTCATTCCCTGCAATGTCAGCTTTTGCAGGTCATGTAATTAATCATAAACGTTCAGAACTTCCTTACAAAATAAAAAGTTCTCTTATCACGTTTTTCAGTGTCCCTTTAGGACACTGACAATACCTAAATTATTCACGTACTACCTTTGCTCTTTTGAGAGTCAGAATAGACCAAGCAGACACAGGATTCAGAGAAACATATTTCTAGTCCAAATAACCTATTGTCATAATTAAAGATCTAAAGAAAAATATTTTTCTTTTTCTCTATTTATTGCATTTCCAAAGAGTTTATGTTCTACAGAGGCAAGACCAATAGCCCTGTGCAATCCTGTAGTGCAATCCTGTACACTATGGTGTTCCACTTTTGGTTTTGTTTTTAGGGGCTGCTTTAGTAAGGAAACGGCTCTGCTGCAGAGCAAGAGTGAGGGTTTTTCACTAGTCTGAAAAAAAGTGCTCAGTGCCAGCCTACTGTCTGCTTTGTTCTAGACTTCCAGGTATCTATAAAGAAGTCATAAGAAACACTGGCTTGAGTGCTCACCTTTTGACATTAGCAGTCTTGCTAAGTCCACCTTTGCACCTTTTTATTTCTCTCTCTTTTTTGACAGGGCATGGGGCAGGAAGGATAGCTAGTTGAGAGAGATACATTGAGGAAACTCTAGTAACACCTGGAGTCCTCTAATTTTCTTGCTTCCATTCAGACAGGATTCATGACTGAGGATGGGACACAAAGTCCAACCATCGTCTTGGCCAGTAATGTCTTCCTTGATTTGAATGAAGATGGGAGGGAGGAAATCCTACAATATTGGTTTTTTTTCATATATATCACCGTATGAAAGGATAAAGAACTACTGGAGTACATTTTTAGCAGCTTTGTTCCACTCACCATTATTAGTTGCATAAATGTCTGTTTTCCCTAAAATGTCTAGATGAAGTCACTCTTGTATAGATCAGCTTCTACTGCACAAGAAGTCCGTCAGGGTAACTTTGGCTGAGTGCTTTTCTCCCCTCAGAGTTGTGTCATGGGAAGACTGTTGGGTGCTCATCTCGTTTCCCCTCTTGTACAGGTGTAAATGTATGCCATTAAGGAGTGGGGAGTGTTACTTTGATGTAATTAATTACCTTGTGTCCAAATGAGATCAGGTCTTAAAAGAAAATGAAGTGGATGAGGGCTCAATTAGGTCATGACTGAACTACTACTGGTCAACTTCAGGAAACATAATTACCGATCACATATAATTTATGCACTTCTGATTAAGGATAACCTAGGCTACTAATTATGAATACTACTGCTACAGCAATTCCAGGCTCTCTTACCTCAGCCTAGACTACTTCAAGACATCCTATATGGACAATCCTCTACCAGAAACCCATCCAAAATTAGAAATCAGTGAAGAATGCGAAACTCGTTTACAGAAAGGTATTGATGTTACTGCTCTGTATCTGGGCTAGAGATACTTAAGATGATGGTTTTAGACTACACTGTGAGCTATAATCTCCAGGCGCTGACTGATACCATCAAAAACACAGTTAACAGAGACACACAAGATATGTTTCCTTTGTTTAAAAGATGATGTTTTCTGAAAGCACATTAAGCGTTAGCACGCTTCCTCCTTTGGTTCAATAGAGCATGAATTTGTTACCTTTCAGGGTATATCACTAAATTCCTTTTTAGGAGAGAATTTTACAAAGAGGAAGGATGAAGAATGTGCAAGAGCTAAGCCTTACGTGGGGCTACCGTAATTTTGTATAGCTAATTGAGTTTATAATTGGTATTTCCACTTTCCTATTTCCATGGTTGCAAAAACACTTCCAGTTAGAAATTCATGCTACAAATTAATGTGATATTTAGAAAGTGAGATGTTCATCCTGATTAAATATTTTATACCACACCAGAAAAAGTTCAATACATTTTCTTGCACTGTTTTCAGTGGTTTTTGTTTAAATAAATATAATGTATGCAAAAATATAATGAACAGTATATATCTAAAATATAATGTGTATATAACTTATGTGACCACCTACTGCCAGATACCTCCCATAGCAAAAATGGGACTGAAACTATAGCAAATTTCCAAGTTTCTTTCTCTGACATTCCTTTGTTTTTCCTGTCTTTCTGATCTGTAGTCCAGCAGCTCAGTGCTCAGACATTCATGAGTACAAACATCATGCTGAACACGGGTTTGGAGTTGAGCAGATGGGTGGATACAGCTCTCCTGCTGCAGCAGTAAGGCCCACAAGGAAAGGAAGTGAAATCACCCCATCACTTCTGGAGAACGTTTTCTTGGAGGAGCTCTACTTGGCATTGCCATTCTGGCTCAGTTAGCTAGCAATGCTCTGCACAATGCAACCCTACAAGTTTAGCTGATGGGTTATATATCCTAGAAGTCTGTAAAATCATGAGCGGTATGGATAGGGCAAAATGACCATGGTCCTTTGCCGTGCCACAAAACTGACCAAAGGAAGGGAAACAGATTGCACTTCTAAAAAAAAAACAACAAAACAAAACAAAAAAAACCCACCCACCCACTGCACATCATCCTGAAGTGCGCTACAAAATTATTAACGTTTTGCAGTAATTGTTGTACACCAATGCCTTACAAATCCCTGGACATTCTGAAGTAGCACTTCAGCATCACTCAGACCTGACCATCTATCTCATGAAATCTCAACTTCGTCGAAAACTAGTAGTTAATGAAACACTAAGCTGATGCATCTTTTCTAGTATTTTTTCTATCCAATCCAACTGTCAAAACCAAACACACACATTTGCTGTGAAGCAACTGGTTTTCTAACCTACAGCTAGGGAGGAGGAAGGAGTGGGAGTAAGCAGAAGCACAACACGAAAGAGGGTATGAAAGCATCAAGCCAAAGAGGTTAAATGTCTGTCAGACAACAGCTCCTTGTTTTGACCCACATAGCAGCCAACATTAAAAAGAAGAAGAAAAGAAAAGAACAAAACAAAAAAAAACCAGTTTAAAATCCTCTTACGGTTGGTTATCTCGCAGTAGTGTGCACAGCACGGTAGTTTCCCCAGCAGCGTTCTTGGGGCAGCTGCTGGTAAAGCTCTCCTCCACAGTGGTTTCAGTTCAGCTTTCTTACGGGAATCAGACTTCCCGACCCACACGCGTCCCTACCAGACCTTGTGACACACACGGGGCTCAGGAGGCTTCCCCAAGGTTTCCACAGGACAGTACGCTCTCTCTCACAGATAACAACTCCCAACATCTGGGAGTATGATGGTTGCATTAGCAGCAAAAATGCACCCTCATTCAGCAGGAGTCCTGTTCTGGAAGGCTTTTTTTCCACAGGGGAACCTGTCCAAGTCCTAATGCACTGGTTCAGCCCTAGGACTAGTTCCAGAAACATAACTCTCTTTTTTTTCTTTTTTTTTTTTTTTTTTAAATTCATTGCAACAGCACCTTACATCTGCCTGCACTCCATGACTCTTCCACTGTAGACATCAGCTTCAGGACCTCTGACAGGGTCCATGCTGAAGCAGGGCGGGAAAACAGGAGCAGACTAACACCACGTAACTTCACTACTCTTTAGCACAGCACTGACTCCAATGGAACATCACTCAATGGACACTGTGTAAATGTTATCTACCGCAAATGGGACTAATGCTAACTATAGCATGCAGCTATTTAGAAAAAAAAATTAAACCATTCATATTCAAGAAAAGCAAAAAAACCCCTCCTCATTCTCATCCCATATTCTGAACAGACCAAGTATCTTTATTTGAAGCTAAATAGGAGCTAATTAAGGTACTTCAGCATTCATGGTAACAAAAACTCTATGGCTTGTATTGCAACTCTGCTCTGAAGAAGAAACTATAAATAGGAACAAGCAAAGATCCATGTTTCCTGTGGTATAAGCCATCACTGCTACCTCTCCAACATCACTAATGTCTAAGCACCAGTATCTGTGCTCACACTACCCAGTAAGAAAACACTTTCTCTGTATTTCTAGCTAAGGCCACTCAGTTATTTTGACCTGACACCCAGAATGGTTCCAGACACCCACAGGGGAGGCGAGCATGCCACCCACTGCTCTCCTACTCCACGCCGCTGTTCTCCAGTAGCATCCTACCTTTTTTCTTCTTTGGTTGCTCAAATTCTGGAGTCTCTGGTGATTCAGCGTAAGGGTCTGGGGCTTGGTGAACTTGGTGAACTTCCACCACCTCGGGGATCCCATCAAGCGTGACTGACACATGTGTAATAGGAGCCACCATATCGTCATCCTCAGTTGCGCCAAACATAGTTGCTTAAGGGAAACGGACAATAGGAATATTTTCACACAGCCACAAAAGCTACTTTTTACAGCAAATGTTTAAACACAGAATGAAGTAAAACTATGACACTTAAGGCCTTCATGGGAGAGAAGACCACTTCATAATGGATTATATCCACCCACAACATTTTACACAAGCAGAAGCAGTACTAAAATAGCACAATTTAATGACATAACCCACTCCCCAAAAAAGCACAATTATTTGGTGATCACACATTTTTATTCATATTTAAGACAATCTGCAGATGTAAGTGTATATTCTTTTATCTTGGCAACATAAACACTCATCCTTTATCAACCAAACAAAACACAGCAGTCTAAACAACCTTGCTTCATTCACACCTTCTCTTTGTAATTTTTGATTCTTTCCCTATCTGTTAATGTTCAACTCTGGCATGGCAATGAAACCTTTCATTGCATACACCACTGCATTTCTGATATCCAAACTACATACATACAGTCTACCTGGAAGCAAAATCATCTTACCCCTTCCACACAACCATGCTGCACTGAATCCCTCCTCATTTCATAAATAAACAAGGTAAATACAGACTGGATTTGATTTCATAAAAAACTTACTTATTCTTTTTTCATCCAACATAGGACCAGGGGAGTCCATATTGAGAAGTGCTTCAGCAGCCTCGATTGTTTCCATTGTTTCATCTCCATTATGACAGGATGCTTCAACTAAAAGCAAGAGAAAATAACTAATTCGTAACAAGCTACAAACTGGACTTAAAGCTTAACATGGTATTTATTCCTATTTCATTTCTAGGGGAAAAAAAAGTAGTAACCATGGTCTTCTACTAGATGAGTAGTAACAAGTTATCTGGGGAGAAAATACACACTGCAGTCATGCCATTTATTTAATACACTACATTTTTCAGATTGTATGTATTAAAAAAAAACAGAAACAAACCCAAACACAAACCCTTTGTTTCTGCCTCATCTTTCTAACCCCTGCCTTTGCTGATCAAGCACATGCAGTAAAATACAACACCCATGAACCCTAAGAAATATTACTACCACAAACAACATTCCAGACAGTAACCTTTAAAAAAAAAAAAATCTATATGGCTGATTTCTTCTTGGTGGTCCAAAGGAAGTGAATTCCATAATCAAGAGACACTCACCAAGAATATCCTGTCATTTAGCCTGGAGGACAGACAAGAAAATATTCCACGACTTCTATTAGAGAGCACATGATCTAAAGGTCTAACTGAATCCTAAACCATTCAAATCCGTGGGGATTATACATAGGGCTAACAGCACAGGCTCCAGGAACACACTGGAAAGCAAACATAAAACACGAAAAGCAATACAGAGGGCTGACAAACTTTTCAAAACTTTTCACTACTAGGCAAGACTCATCAGGCTCATGGGGGTGGTCATTAGACACATCCAAAGCTCTTGAGCATTAATTAATAATTAAGGTCATGTGAAGCGACACACCAAAAAAATCCGATAAAATATAATTTCTTTCCCGATACCTAAAGCAGATTTGCAAAATAACAGCTGTCCAAGAAGATAATACTGGTTTGACGGGAGGAGTATCTTACCAGGGGATTTTTTTCAAAGTAATTGTAGCATGACAAACAAGTTAGATGTTAATTCCAGTACCTGGTACCGTAAAACTTTAGAACTGTTTAACACATTCTTTCAGAAATTACTCTTGGTCGGATGGAAATGCACGGGCCAGGCTTCCTTATCCTTTGCCACGAATTTGAAGCCATGTTGGGGAATTCGCTTGCATCTATCAAAGCGGTACAAAGGTCTGCATTAGTATTCCCCTCCCTAGGACACCAATGAACCTCAGTTACTTTCTCAGTCCAGTAATGAGTCAGCTTTACGCCCTCTCTCCCTGTGAGGAATTTTGGGTGGAGCAGTCACAAAAAAAAAAAAAAAAAAAAAAAAAAATCACTGTAACAACAAAGCACCCAGCAGCTGACTAGCACTAAACAATCACATAATTAAAAAACCAACCAACAAAAAAAACCACTTTCACCCCAAACGTTTACAGCTTCAGCAATCGTATCATTAGGAGAGGGCAAAGATGAATGCAGACATTCACACATCAGCCCTACCTCCTCCACCCAGCTGTGATTTACAGGCAGCATATGGAGCTCAGAAGCCTCCTTATACCTTCAGGATTTTTTCTTGACCTTAGTCCTACCATGCCCCAAGCATCAGAGGCTCAGGCCAACACACATTAAAGTAGAGACGGGTGTTGGGAACCCCTGACCCACACAGCAACTCACCCTGTTGTCTACAGGACCCCTTCCATCCCACATCTTGCACATTCAGCCAGTTCAGGACCTGTACCTTCTGGCTGACATCTCCAAACAGGCTTAAGAAATGAGAAACGCAGAGTTGGGGAGGTGAACAGTGTGAAAAGAGACAAGGGGAGGTGCTAAGTATGGACTATGGTCCTGGCTTGGGATGCCATAGAGTGAGACAGGGCAGCAAACCTCTGACAATTTTGTTGTGCAGCTTGCAGGCTCCGGAGCTCAGCCACAGAGCGTCTCAGCCCCAAGAGCCGAAGAGCATCCCTAGGGAATGCCTGGCCAGCTGAGGAGGAGACTGAACCAAGCACAGGCCATGCAGTCTGCAGGCATGCCCGTGCTCGGCCTGGCAGTGCTGACTTGATCGCTTCTGGTTCTAAGTTTTATCTGGATGGGAACTTTCCATACCATCTACCAGCACAACGAAGACCACAATTAGGATGTCACTCTAAATATAGGCACACAGCACTGCCAATACAGCTGTCAGCAGTTCTGATATTGTCTGAATGGACGGGAAGGTAACCCGCCACAATCCAGCTCAGCCAAAGCCATTGAGCAGGGCTGGTTTACACCACCACATACAATTTAAAAGCCAGCAGTGGTACCCCCTGGTTCTCAGTGCTGCGGGCGGGGAGGAGGGAGCAGCTGCTGTTTGCTCTTTCCATGGCGAGAGCTGTACGAGGAGCAAACCCTCCCGCTTGCTTTCAGGTGCTGAGGTGACGGAGCAGAGTCAATTCTTCACTCTGAATAATGGCAGGCGAAGCAGAGGTTGCCAGCTTTACATCGCTGTTACACCGTGTGGCTAAAAATCAACCATCCGCATCCAAGACTAATGAAAGGAACTTACAACAGTCATATAAATAATGTAAACATAGAAATTAATATAATTTGATGCTCACAAAA
The DNA here is from genome assembly GCA_035582835.1 of Phoebastria nigripes. Taxonomy (NCBI): domain Eukaryota; kingdom Metazoa; phylum Chordata; class Aves; order Procellariiformes; family Diomedeidae; genus Phoebastria; species Phoebastria nigripes. The sequence continues at coordinate 401,881 of JAYKAV010000866.1, read as the reverse complement.
AATGTAAGGAGTGCCAGCTATCTGTCTATCCACAGACACAGAATGGCAAAAATAAGTTTCTTAACCACATTAAGGCCCTTGCTAACACCCTTCAAGCCTCTTCTTAGGTGATGACTTCACAAGGTGGTTTGAGCCAAATTAGTATTTCCCTGTTGCTGAAAACACAAGGGCTGTGGTTCTTCCTCCCATCTCTGCCCCTGGTTCATGATCCAGCCTCCTGTCACTTAACACAAGCCAGGCTTCACGCTTTTTTGATCATGCAGCGAGACAATTTAGTTTTATGAAGTGGCTCAAAAGAAGTTTTTTGGGTTTTGCTGGGTTAGCAAGTTGAATTACAAGAACCCACGAGCTAACACAAACAAGGTGTGGGGTACCGCACAAAGGAGATGGAGCACCACCTCTCTGTGCTACTAGCAGCAAGATGCTAATTTGCATCACTCAAGACAGTGTTTGGAGACAACCAACTCAACTACCAAAGGCAAGGTGGTGTCTGTCATTTTAGTTTTTCTCCTAATGTTGCAGAAAGGTATTCCAATCACTGGCAGTTATGATACAGTCACAAATTTAAGAAGAATTAGGATGAAATAGCTTATTTGTTACACTTTGGCAAAGTCAGAGCTGAAAGAATGGTGGGGGGGAGGTCATTTCTGAGAAGCATCAGATTTCAAATGTTATCTTAAATAGGTAGAAACTTTAAAAAAAAAAAGAGGAAAAAAAGTGGGGGGGGGAAAAAAAGAGGGAAGGAAAAAAGGAAAAAAGAGGGAAGGAAAAATTGAAAAGGAAAAAGGGGGGGGGAGAAAAAAGGAAAAAAAAGGGGGAAGGGGAGGAAAGGAGGAAGGGGAGAAAAAAAGGGTGGGGGAGGGAAAACCACACCCAAAAGTAACTTCGTTTTCTTCCCAGGGTACTCTACAAGTTCTTGTTTATCTGAGCAAGCCACAAATGTAAGCCTCTGTATCTGCCCGCCCATTACAGTCCAGTTACTGCAAATCCAGGTTCGCTATGAATCAGCGCTCACCGTTAGCACGAGGCCTGCCCAAACACAGCCTTCTGCTCTTCTCACCTGGTGGAGAAGGAAACTATGCCTCACGCTGGAAGCTCCCCGCCTCAGTCCAAAGTCCTGCTTTCCCTAGTCCTGCCTAGCGTATTTTTTTTGAAAGCTTTACACCACTTTCAGCGATCCCATCCCGCTCCTGTTGCTACCCCGATGGCCAGCAGCTCCAGAGAGTGGACAATGCGGGTCCTTGTCCAGGCCAAGATAAGGGCTGTGCTAGTCACAGCTGTGTTTAAATTCAGTGCTGGTTTTACTGTAGACAAAAACAAGGACCGCAGAGCCTCAGAATAACACTGGAAGAAATCTAAAGTTGCTAAAAGTAGAAAGAGATCCATTAAACATGGACAGAGCCCCCTTTTGCAGAATAGCTGGCTGTTAAATTTAAGTGATTGCTTTTTAATATAAACTCTGAGCTGATTGTTAACTGACACTGGGAAACTGAGTTTAAGAACATAGGCATTTCAGGAGACCTGCACATCACCCTTCGTTTTCTTTTTAAATAAGGTTTTAAAATTTGTCAGGAAAATAATCTCATTGGGAAGCTATATGAAAAAACCCTCACTGTTTTTAACCAGATGCTACGTGCAGCAGTGAGTAATTTCTTTACAAAGTAACTGAAACCATACCTGTTTATCTTTTTTACAATTGGCATCTCATCAACTCAAAATCCTCACAGATTAACACTATGAAGTTCAGTTTCCACCTAACTACTCCCTTGGATTTCTTTGTAGCATCATAAATAATCACCGAAGACGCTGGGTTTGTGTGGGACTGCAGCACCTGACATGACATCTCTTTGCCTTTGTTCTCCTACCAGACCAGCTTGGCTTGTGCCACGAACGCTAGAGCTTCACCAAATGTACAAGCCAAATGCTACCGAACTTCGAAATGCTGTAAAATAACTTCTGAACTGGTTATTAAGCACCATTATCGATCTATGAAAATGCACACTTCCATGCTCCCGATTCAGACTAGGGCACAGGGCATCTAAGCACAAATTTTCTGTCCCTCCTCCCTCATCCCCATAAACTGTCTCAGTGCAGCTGCTTCCTTGATCCCATCAAAACAACGCCAGAACAGGTGAATCACAAAATGGCAGAGTTTGATTAACTGTTATTTTTCTAAATTAAACTGGCCAGCCATGGCAAAGTTTAAAAAAAAAAAAAAATTTTTTTTTAAAAAAAGTTTTCAGAAAGTTACATAATCCAATTAGTTCCTCCTTCCTATGCATCTTATAACTATAATTACTCACATTAAGAAGGTAAATAAAGTGTAGCAAATTGTACCATTTGGCAAGTTGACCTAGAATTTATTCTGCACAAAACATTATCCCCTGTATTTTTCAGAGAAGAAAAACCAATTCAATATTCCCTTTAGAGATAAAACTTAATTCAAAGCCAAATGCTCCAATTTATTTTCTTAATCACCCTTTACTACATGACAGTTAATCATTTAAAATCCCATAATACTGGCAACAAACTGACCATATAAATTGCCATCTCAGTTTTTCCAGGGAAAAGTACTTTTAAAGAGGAGGGTAATAAGACCAGTCTGCCTATTCATTATAAAAAAATTAAAGTGTGAGCATTAATGTAACTAAAAAGCTGGTCGTTAGCCATCTTTCAGCAGGGTTTCACGTGAAACAGATGCTGTCCTTAGTTTTCTGCAGGTTATAATTTATACTACAGGTAAGTAGTCACCGCTGTGCCATAGCTGTCGTTTCGAAGGGCTGAAGCTACATCCTATAGATGGAAAAACCTACCAGCGTCCATCACAGATTCATAGATTCATTTAGGTTGGAAAAGACCTTTAAGATCATCAAGTCCCTAAAAACGAATTGCTTCAGTTTCAGGAGACCTACTGCTAATTCCTGTTAGTTTAGGAGAAAAGAGAAGCTTAACACATGACAGAGTCATGAAACAGTACTGAAAAGCTGGTAACTTTAAAAAAAACCCAAATCCTGCATATTAAGCAGCCGTTTCTCTGTAATGTTTAGTCACAAATGATGGCGGTTTCAGTTTCGTTTTGCTGTGAACTTCAGTCTTATGAATATTTTAACGTGGAATTAGTACAGTCTTTATAATGTCTGATCCTTTCTCAAAGGCGTAACGTGGAAGTGACTGAAAAGACTGGTACAAGCTTCAAAGAGCAAAACAACGCATTTCACTGTTGAGACCAAACACACCCATGAAAAAAATCAAGACGGGAACTTCAAAGAAGGGAGGGCAAAAAAAAAAAGCAGCTGAAAAACAGAGTAGGTGGGAAATTTCAGTTATGATTAGCCCCATTTCAGAGGCAGCCTACGGCAAGCCGTGCTTGAACCGGGTCTCCTCCACGGCAGCCTTGCAGTTCAAGCGGGCAGCTGCAGCCACAGCCAATGCTTGCCTGCAGCGGGCAGGGCGGTGACGGGGACTCCTTCCCCAGTGTCCTCTCCTCACCTCCTGCAGGGTGTCTTCGCACCCCTGGGCCCCCAAATTCTGCCCCACTTGAGCCAGGCAGGATGGCTCCCTGCCAGAAACCGGGGGCTGAGCTGCCAGCGCTGCCCGCCTTGCATCCTGAGCAGGAGCTTTCAGCAGTAGTGCAGGTCCCTGCCCGGCCGCGGGTCATCCAGCACTGCAAAACCAAGCACTTTCCCTTCCAAGGAAACCCACAGCACACACAATAGCTAGCAGGATGGAGAGTGTGAAACAGATAATTAGTTAATGTCGCCTTCACAACAATAATCTCTGCAAAGTGGCAGCTCCGGTTTTCTAAGGACTTTGCCTTTAAAGAAAACCAGATTGCTTGAACTACAATGGATGATGGGAACAATACCGTACTTGTCTGCCTCCAAAGTATCCCAGAAACCCTCGGAGCCCATCAGTTACAAGGATTACATATTTTCAGTCTCTGGCAGCAATTTGCAAACCCTTCTCATGTGACCAGCAAAAAAAAAAAATGTTAACAAGAGCATTCACAAAAGTGGAGTTTCACAATTACTCATGCAAGTAAAAATTCACACACAATATATTACAGTGAATATGGATTCATAAAAACAATCCGCTACGAAAAATTCACACAGCCGCATTAAGTGGTGCTTAAGTAACACACTGAGGAAATGCCAGTTGCAGTGTGAATAATTAACATGAATAGCAAGTGAATAGTTGGCAAGAGGTCTCAACTTGAAATAATGTTTAAGTATGTAAAACCTTCTTGAATAATCAGCTAACTTATTTGTACGGTCACAGTCTGTTCACAGATAATTCACTACTAAGAAAAAAAAAAAAAGGAGCCATATTTATCAGATAAAACCATTTACTGAGAACAGCTCATGTCAATTTACTCTGTGAACTGTTCCTCATGTCAAGTTTTGTTGAGTTTTTGTTTTGCTTTTGGTGGTAAAAGATTGTATCAGAGTATGCCTTTGGAAATAATGTCAAAAGCATGATTGAAACCAGCAAGCTCTCTCCAGCCCTGGACGCAGTCCAGGTGTGGAACCTAATGGCTGAAAGAAGACACAGAAACAGATCCTCACTCTGTGAAGTGTCTACCCCACCTTTCAGACTTGTTCTGCACAAATGCTTCAAATGCAAGCATTCAGTGAGGGGCTGTTTTTTAAAAAAATGTGACATATCTTTGAGCTTTCCTCTTGAGAATTGTTTTCTCTTTGGGGCTACCTTTTCTAACAGAATTTACACAGGACATCTGTATTTTAGGCGTTAATCATTATTAGAGATCCAAAATGAATACTACGCTGAGCATACTTACACCAGTAAGTCATGCTAATGTGCACATTTTATGGCTAATTGTATACCCTCAGGAAGCTAAAAGGAGTACATCTACTCAAGCTGCATATTCCTGCTTTTTGGTATGTACATTTACCTAGGTACGTACCAACCACTACATAAGAGCAAACAAATCCTATGAAGAACAAAGAAAAATCTTGTTGGTACTCTGAGCAGGACTCTGTCTTACTCTCTGTTGATGGATGAAACTCTTCACCATTATCAGCTGTGCAGCTGGGATTGCAAGCCACCTGCTAATGGTATTAATGCCATTTTCTCTGTCTTGTACAGAATTAACAGCATTCAATGCTACGATAATATTGTTTCCTGTTGTTCTTTGTCATTAAGCTTTTTCCACCATTGGCCACAGCTGTCTTGGTGCAAAAACACGGCACAGAAATGTTTTTATTGCCAACCTGTGAGGGTGATATCATCATCTTCTATGATCTGCTCTTCTGCGACGTCCAAGGAGCTCTCAGTGATCATGTCACTAGGTTCATCCACGCAGGTTAAGCCAGAGTAGTTGTGTAGGAGGTCTGCACTAGGAACATGCTCCACGATGACAGCAGGGAAAATAGATGGATCACCAAGCTGGGGGATGAAAAAAAGAAAATTAGTAGTTAGACTGCATCCAATCTAACCACTTACTGATCAATACTTCAAGAGACCTACACTACACCATTTGAATATTAGACCGTCAGGAGGGAGTACCAAAAAACGAGATGATTTTTAGCACATGAAACCAAGTAGCAGCAGTGTCCCACTATGGGCCAGAGGCTGAATGTCACTGTAGTATCTAATATATTGACTTTACTCCAGCAGGTAATACCAGAGTCCCACAACACTGTTTTGCAGCATAAAAGCTGCAGCGGAGAAGCACAGCACAGTAAATGCTAAACTTTGCTGGCAATAGTACTGGGCAAGCAACTTGCTGCAAGCACCTTAATCTTTTGCTCCTCCCGTCAAGCTGGGGGTGGAGGAGTCCTGTGGCTGTCAGGACTGGATGAAGCTTTCACAGGCACCAAGTTTCCCACGAGACACTAGCTGAAGATCACTATTTTAGAGGACACTTGCCACAAGAACAAGGGGTGTAACAGGGAGTGCTTGACATATGTGCCGTAATACTTTCCCTCTCTAATTCTTATGGCTTTAGTCACTTGACATTACTCCCCTTAAGTCCTAAGTCCCCCTAAGTTCCTTCCTAAGTCTGCTTTCAGACATCATCCTTCTGACTCGATAGTTATTTTGCATCAGATACAGAAGAAAAGAGGCAGCTGGGAAAACAGAAATCAAGCTGACCGGTAATAATAGTAAGATGCACACTCTCTGAAAAGGCAACCATTCAACAGGAAGAGGTTTTCAGAAAATACCATTTACTATAGACACAGTATTTTCCAGAGCGAGTCTTTTGAAATGTCATTTGCAGGAAGAAAGTCATAGCTGATGATAGCAGGGCAGGCTCAAAGAAAGTCTAGCATAACACTAAGGCTCTCTCACTATAAAAATAAATTACATTATGAATGTGGCAAGCTTAAAAACAAGAAAAAAAACCAAAAAGTTGCTAAAACGTGTTTCTGAGAAAACCAGTATATGTACATTTTGTCTTACCCTCCACAGAACAGCAGAGATATGCATGGATCAAGCAGGTTTTTTTTATTTAACCACACAAGAAGAAAAAAACAACCATATGATTATGAGCTTGCTTAGGGATTGCTCATGTCTCACAATCTTGCCACTACGCACACCGCCACCAATGGAAAATGGTATCAGCACTATTGGCTCAACACAGACAACAGCTATGGGAGTAAGCCTCTCCTAGGGAAGAGTCTGGAACGCAAGTACTGAAAGTAGAAAGTGCAATTGTAAGTTTTAAAAGGCAGTAATTACCACTTTAAATTGCTCTGTGTTTTGTAAAACATGTCTCAGCAACAACTGTGGTAAAGGGCAATCAGGAAAACAGGAAGAACTAAGAAACAAAAGTAGTATTTCTATGGGCTTCTATCATGGACAGCCTGCTAAACAAAACAACCCCCAACAAAACCAAATGCAAAAAACCCATAAATAACCTACCTACTCTACCAACATAAGCTTCAAAACAGAGTAACACGGTACGAGATCAATAAAAATGAACAAAGGGCAGACCAGTTAAAGCCCTCTCGTGCGATCACGTTGCCAGATGACTGGCTGTGCTGGTTTTGGCTGGGATAGAGTCAAGCAATGGGACAGCTTCTACCCCACACCTTTGTGGCCACCTCTCTCTGAGGCTACATCTTGCTTGGGCTGAGAAACCGGGAACCACTGGTGGACAAGAGGTCCCTGCCATTCCTCAGAAAGCATCACATTCACATTGCGCATCCTGTTTGTTTACTGACCCTAACATCCCAGATCCTATTTGCTTCCAGGCAAGAGTAAACAAAGAGATTTGATTAAGTAACAGCCAAATTAGTAAAAAAGATAAAGCACTGCAAAGAGAGAAGAAAAATAAAATCCTGTGTGCATTAAAGAAGGTTTTATTTTCAACAATATGTTCCAGAAACCAGAAGGAAGATGGTCTGTTGCAGCCTCATTACCAAGACAAAATTCATGCTACAAAAATAGTTTAAGCACCCCAGTTTCAGTAATATGCCACTGTATATAACTTTTGGGATGAAGTTACATGTATTGTATGCCCATATAGGTAACTACATTAAAAAAAAAAAAAAAAAAAAAAAGGATTACATATGACACTTCACTCAGGCTCCTGTCACCTTGCAAGTACCTGTTCAATATTTTCCTGAGCTGGTAAAAACTATGGATTTTAGGTAGGGAAGATGCAAGTAAGACAATTTCAGTCTTCTCATCCTGCTCTAGCTCATAGACACTAGGGCTGAAGTACCTCTCGCCTAACTTCAGACAGCTGTGGTGCAAACGCTTGGACTTGAGCTAGAAACCCCAGGTTTCCTTCAGAGCCAACAGAGAGAAATGGTTTTTTCTAGGGCACAATCTCCCTGCCCAGTTTTAGGCTCCTGTGCTACAATAGGATGAATCATGCCCTAAAAACGCCTATTCCTCTCTGCTGACTATAAAAGGGTGGAGGCGTTGGGGTGTCTATTTCTGACAGGCGTCCGTCTCCTACACGCTCATCGGCAAATGGCCAGCTGCCTCCCTGCCATGTCTTTGAAGCGAGGCGCTCCTTCCTCCCTGCTTCCGCCATTGCACCAGCTCAATAGCTGCAGCATCTGCAGCAACATATCGAGTTGCCTGTGCTTAGGATAAGCCTCATGTTAGCTTCTTCTGGATAAAAAAACTACTCTGGCTCAGCACTGTCCTTCTCTAATGACCAGCATTCACGTCACTGACTCGGCCTCCGAGAGGCAAAACCACCTCCAGCACTGCTGTTATTCTTTAGTGGGGACAAGTCATAAAAAACTGTTTCAGAATAATAAATGAAACACAGATAAAACCAACCAATTGTCACACGTTTTCAGCTCAGTTTCTCAAAGCCCTGTTTATATTACACCCTACTCGTCACTCTGCTGTGAAACCTAATTACAAAAGCCCAAGCATCCATGTCTTACTGAAACACACTTCACTGCTGACTGAAATGTTTCTCGTGGTACTGAATAGTGCTGCTGCCACGCATTTCAGCAGCGGTTGGTTTGATCTATAAGATCAGATGTGATCTGCTCTGCAAGGTTAAACTGTATTTTGACCATGTCTAGAAACAACCATCATACACATGCTCCAACACGGTCACTGTGTCTGTCTACAGGCAGAGAAACCCCCATGGCAGGGGAATACCTCGTCGCTTGAACTCGGCGCCGGACCGTCCGAGGAGCTTGCTGACACACTATGCTTCCGAAAGACAGGAGACGAACAGAAAAGCATTCACTTGTGGTAAGACACTTTATATGTGGTTTTCTTTAAATTAATAACAGTTTGAACTGGAAGAGTCAGAGTAAATATCACTTCTTGCGGCCTTTTAGTTTAAAACCATTGTTACACCTGCTTCCAACTCATACCTTACGGAGGTACAACGTATGGATTTTCCTTCCTGCCATGGATGTGAAAAGTAAAGGCTGGAACAAATATATAATATGCTTTCAGAGAGAAAAGCATTCACACAACTGCAAACAAATCTAATTTGAAATGCATTTTTGCAGAAACCRTCATCACTTTTTTGTACAATATTTGCAGTTGGCTATGATTTCATTAACAAGCATTTCATTCCGTTTTAAAAGCTACTACTAATGTATGCTGATGTTTATATGACTGTTGAGAGGTAAAATCTCACCTCAGTACTTCTATAATGTTCTTGATTTCATTGAAAGTGCCTGGATCCCAATTGAGAGCCAAGCTAAAGCTTCCTGTAGGTCTGTTGTTGTAAGACACAGGAATAACTTTGTACACATTTAGAACTGCAGAAGAGCCCGTGTTTACTATGGCTGCCTTTGATGCTAGTGTGTAATGAGCATTACACACAATTAAATTGAGGACTGGAAGGTAGTGATTCAATTAAGACAAATTAAATTAACTCTCTAATAGCAAGATCACAAAGTAATTTATTTCTAATACAAAGGTGGTTCTACATGCAGTAACAAAGAGTGCAAAGTATCCCAAAATTAAAAAAACGGTCCCAATGAAAGTCTCAGCAATGATTTTCAGGAAATCAATATGTAAATCCATAGAAGAACAATTTGTGTATTTCTTTCTTTTGCCTACTTCTGCTGCTTCATCTTTCTCACGCAAAATACAGTTAAAATATGACACCCTAGCTCCACCAAAGCTTTGGCTTGGCTTCAACGCATCTCCTATGTCTGCTGGACACATAAAGGAGTTGAGCTACTGCTGAAATATTCCCAAGTCTTAGACACCAAATTCCTCACTGTAGTTTATCTACAAACCAGTCCTGTAGACCGACCTTTAACAATTCGGAGGAGTGCAAAGCTTCAGACAGATGCTGAAGTCCATGGAAGGTCCCACGAGCAGGTCCCTGAAAGCATCAGTCATGCTCCATGACCCCCTGAAAACTGAACCCTGCCCTCCTCTGGGGGCCAAAGGCAGCAATCTTCCTTCCTGCTCTCAAATTCTTCTTGGGTGTTTGACATGCTGACAAGGTGTTTCTTTTTTCCTCTGAGAATCTTCTCATCAGCTGTCACCAACTGACAGAAGATCAAAACACCATCCTGGTTGTGGAAATGGAAAATAAGGAAGGGGATTTCTTCTGCTCTGTAGGTACTGCCTTCTGATACTACAAGTCCTCTAAGGAAGAAAACTTGTCCCAGGAATATGGTGACTAGCTTCTAACTGGTGTGGAATAAATTTTGTGCAAGTGAGTGATGGGTGGGAAGAAAGGCATGCAATACATAGGGGCAGTGAAAAGCTACATGGGGAAAAAAAAGAAGAAAGAAACTTCAGTGAAAAAAAACTGGCTTTTTAACAGAGCAACAGAATTCAGACTTGCAATACAGTTGGCCATTTATTTTTAAAAAAAAAACTAAACAAAACTAGGCAAAGTGACCTTGGTGACTAGAAAATGGGCTTCCGTTTTCTCTTGCTGAAGGTTCCTGTGCCAACAGCAGAGGCAGCTYCTTGACTTTAAAGGCATTCCCATGGCCAGCATCTGAGAAATTACCAAGTTTCACATAAGGATGTGCTGAAAGCAGATAAATGCCGCTTGCTTTCCTGGGGAGACAACCTCATTACGGATCTCACAATCATTTCCTTAAAGTCTTCATAAAACTGCAAGTGGATGGGGGGGGACTTTCTGCAGAAGCTGGAAATAGCCAAAAAATGTAGACCTTGGCCTTGACCACGCGACTTAATGTTTCAGAAGGCCCACGGCAACACCAGGGAACGTGGAAGAGCAAACCAAGGCATGAGAAGATGGTGTAGAAGTCACGGCCTAACCTAAGGGCTTGGACCCCTCTTCCTCAGAAGACGGGAAGAGAGAAACATCCCTCAGAGATACAGAAGGTGTCTTCAGGCACAGGTTACTACACACGTCAGAGCCACCTGAGAGAGCACCTGTCAGCACAGAGCAGTCATGCTGGGGACCATGCTAGCAATTTAATGGTTGCCGTGATTCAGCATGTCCCTGGCACCATTTAAAACTTCCTAGTATGGATCCAGCCTCTGTGGCTGCCTTTATTCTTATTTTTAAATTAAGAATGTCCTGATCAAATATCACATTAACTGTAAGTTAACAAAAGACTAAATGAAAAAACATTGAGAGGAGAAGCTGCAGACGTGAAGAAAAGCAGTTTTAGGCAGCGGCACTGACTCAGCCAAAGCCTGTAGGACCTCCTTCCCAGTTTTACGTGTGCAGTCTCTCTCTCTCTCTCAAAAAAGAGAGAAGAGAAAAAAAAAAGCAAACCCTCTATTTAACCAGGATCTCTGACATGTAGCAGCAGCCACACAGGTTATCAGTAGCATTAGTGCAAGCCACTTGTTCCTTTCTCAAAATTACGAGGATATTTTCATCCCACTTCTTCCTCACCATACATGCACAATGGGATAAATGAACCCTCCAAGAAAAAAAAAAAAAAAAAAAAATCATTATTTTCTAAACTGAAAAGGATAAAGCTGATAAGAGAGTGCCTTTCCCGTTCACACGGGGCCACATGATCGAGTCCCTCCCATTAGCGTCTGCCACTGGCTGAATGCTTACATTTGCAAATAGACTATTCATGATTTAMGGTTGTTTAACCAAGACTTTAAAAAAAAAAAAAAAATAAAAAAAATAGCCATGAATTATGACTTCCCTGAAACACTGAGCATAGCTGCCATCTAGACCCTGAACCTCTCCCCGCAGCTGTTCCATGTCCTGACAGCTCTTGGCACAACAGGGCTCCAGGCAAAGCTTTGACAAGAAGAAAAGTACCAAAGTTCTTGCAATGCCAGCTTTTGGGGGCATCGCAAAAATAATTATCCAAAGATCAGCTAAATGACACCTGTGTATAAATATGTCACCTTCTGTATACTGATGAAGCTCAAAAAATGCCTTTGACCAACACAGAGCACTTCCAGAGCTAAAATTTTTGCAAAGTACACAAATCATGTTACCCATCCCTAAATACAACTAATCTGCCCAGAATTTAAAAACTTCAGGAGTAGCAATAGCAATAGCTCCTATGTTGTAAGAAGCAGATCAAGCAGGTATAAGCAGTAAGCAGTCTTTTTGGGTTAATGTTGTACTATAAATCCTTGTCCGAGCTAAATCTTGCTCCAGCTTCCCAGATCCTTCCCTATGCAGGACTCCTCTTCTACAACGGAGTATTTAAGATCTACCTTCGTGCAGCCAGCTAGCTGGCTATCTGCATCTTTGATACCTGAACTAAGTTAACCCAGTGATTTAAGAGGAGCTTGCATCTGACTGTTTGCAGCGATGGACCTTCTGCTATGCACTCTCTCTCTTTGGCCTTTTGCATCTTTCATTTCATCACCTTTAGGGTACGCTACAGGACACCTTCTTTCCTTAGGCTTCATCTGGAGTAGGATTTATTGGGGTTATGAGATAAATACCAAGGTTGACTTTGTTCTGGAGCTGGAGAAAGCTCTGGTTAGGGAGGTTTTACTGCCCTGTTGAGTGCTCTTCAGTATTTTTAAAGTTTTTCAGGTGAGCATCTGAAGAAATTGCAAGAGGCAGAATGCATAGCTAAACGGAACAAAACCACGTTTGCTTGCACCACCCCTTCCAGAAACCACACTGAGGTAGCCCTCCCCATCTCAATTCTCCCCTCTCCCATTGGCTTGTAAAGTAAAGCCAGCAACAAACAACAAACAGAGGTAATAAATAAGGCTCATTTTCAACTATGTTTGTGCAATTCCCATATCTAAATCCCCAGGCTACCACAAGCTCTGGAAAAATACAGGGAAGGAAGTTACATTACTAGTTCCACCCAAAACTGAGTTAGCACTTTAGACAGACAACACTCAGTTCAGAAATGATCGCATGACTGACAGCAGAGACAGGCCGCTGACCCAGCCAGATACGAGGCCATACAGAAAACCCAGGGACAAGATTATAAAGCCAAAAATATTTTTGAAAGAGAGGAGGATAAATGCTTTTCACGTTCAGAAAAAGAGGAACAGTTTGTCGTGGCACTTCTCAGCCTTTTAAGAACTGTCTTTCCACAGTACCCAGCCACCTAATTTCTTGTTAATAAATGCAAAACCCTACTATTAACCACCACCTATAGAGGAGCTGCCTGATTTTTACAATAGGAATCCTTCACTGAAGCCTCAGGACTCACAGGATGTGGTTTAGATAATCAACACCTAACTGAGAGCCTCCTCAGATAGAAACACACATATTTTCCCTGCAGTGTGAAAGAAACCAATTTAAATTACTTTGAAGCTTATTTCTGAATAGCCAGCATACAGTAACACAATTTAGAAACCAATCTGTAAAAAGCAGTGAGCAGGTACCTACTGCTCCTTCTAGTCAACTGTAGTGTGACCGTTACTTTTATTCAGAATTTTATCCTAGCACACTAGGAAAGTTAAAACTACTGTAAAATACCAGAATTTGGGGAATTCTGCATCACAAATGGATGGATTCTACTGGCACAAATCAGTGACACAGGAAAAACATATTCGGAGGAGGATGTCTCTTCAATACTGCAGAAGTTACAACGTTTCAACCAATTTCTGTTCTGCCCATGCAAGTTACAGGAAGCAACAGAAAGCTTTTGAAACAGCACAAAGATCTGCTGCAACAATCATGACCTCAATGTTTGCTTTTTTGTGTTTTACACCACATTTTTTCCTCATGCTTTCATAATATTCCTAGCACCAACTTGTACAAATATGGTTTCTTACACCGTCCCATACCTGCTGCTCATCCTCCATGACGTTGCTGGCAAATTCAAACACAAGCTCATTCTGCTGTACAACTGCTGCCATAATAACGCATTCCCAGGTCTCAGCTCCACATACGAAGAAAAATGTTCTCGAATGTGAAAGAACAGAGGGCGTCACTGAGGTCCAGCTGGGCAGAAAGGCAGGATCACGAAATTAATCAAGTATCAGTGTTCGTATTTCTTAGATCATCGGTGTTCCCGGGTTCTTCTCTTCTCAAAGGGAAACAAACCAAGGGAAATACTTTCCTGAGGTGTTCTTCCCACCTCAATTGCCTTTATCACTGTGGAGGGAAAAAATAAAAAAGTTATAATTAAGAAATGATTGCTTTAGCTATGTGAAATAGTAGCAGCCACAATAAAGCTTGCTCCGAACTGTAACTGTTCTTTCTAACTCCAAGGAAGTCAGACACCTTTGTATCTTCAGAGGTATTACTTTTACTGATCAATATATGCGAATTTTCATTCCCTTAAAAATAAAACTGTTTCAGGAAGTAAGACACCAGTTTCAAACTGTTTCCCATTAAAAGCAAGAGACTAAGAAAATGTTACAAAAGCTAAAAGAAAATCCATCTTTTCATTTGGTTCATATATGCAGTTTTCACATTCATTAGTAACTCTCATCTTTAAGGTATATTCAAAGTAAAAATACAAAACCCAGACTGACCTACTCAGCTGTAGGATATCTCAAGTATATCACCTTTCCTCTTCACACACAGTTCAAATTTAGCGAAGTTGTTATTTGCAAGTAAAATGCTCTAGATTTTGATTCCTGCAGTGTCAAACAGATGAAACCAGCAAATAAATTCTTTGTACAATCCAGAGAGGTCCCGRGTTCCTACACGAAGCAGATCTTCAGTTTCTTGTTAAAAATGCACTGTAAACGTATCCTTATCTCTACCACAGGCTCGCAAGCAGCCGGAAGGAAACAGCACTGACCACGTCACGGCAAATTAGAACAGGCAAAAAAACTGCACAGTACAATAGCAAAGAAAAAAAAATATCCCAAACTACGGAATGTAAACAGCTTCACTGGAGGGATGCGTGCTTACAGCTCCCACGTTTTCATTTACTCATCAGTGCCAAAGGTAAACATGGTTAACATGAGCTTACAAAGAGGTGTGCTGTAGTGCTTCTGGGGAAAAAGGAGAGCACAAAACCTAATCTTTTTATACAACTAAGGTGACCAATACATTAATAAAAAAATCTACCATTTCAAAAGAGTAACAGAAACAGGTGTCTAAAATTAGGAACCTAAGGGAGTATGTTGTTGCCCAGGAATTTAAATCCATATGGTTTTAAGGAAGCGAAATGTGTGGTGCCTAGTGTTTTGATCAAAATTCTTTAAACTGCTTTTGATTAAGGGCTGCTGTGACAGAAGAATAAGGGGCAGAGGTCTAACACGCACCCATCCAGACTCAGACCCCCAGGAAAGCCTCCGGGCGACTTCAGTGCCATTGGCGAGGATTAACATCTGCCTTTGCACCGGAGGTTTAACTTCACCTTGTTTTTGCAGTAGGCTGAAACTCAAAAAAATGAAGGGCATCTTCCTCTCCCCAATGCCAAGCAATTTAATTAGGGAGGATCATGTCACAGGCTCATACTCCCTCACTCTAGGAAATGTAACAGCTGTTTTTCCCATATAGATTGTGGTATTCCCAAATTCCAAAGTAGTGATGGCAGAGCATTCAAGCATTTAAGTCACTAGATCCTACCCTTCTAAGAAATCAGGAAACCCAAGATTATGCAAACAGGAGATCCTCCCCAACTTCCAAAGTGTGCTTTAATTAGCTGTGAAAGGGTTCATAAGAGTAGCCACAACCCTAACTAGAGAACATCTGCATTAACGCGAGCTACATGCATCAACAGAGAAGGATGTGCTTTGGGAACCGTGACTGTTCAACCTCAGCCCTTGCCATTTTGCAGGATGGCTTGAATAGTTAACAAGGCTTTCTCCGTACTTCAGCAGGGTTACGGCACTGAAAGCATTACATGCAACAATATAATCCTGGGTAACTTCCCTAAATGTAATTATTTGGCCTTGCCTTGTAGAAGATAAGAATGCCATTAAGAAGTTACACGCACATGCCAGCACAGTGGGACTAAGACCAACTTGTCCCATCCCAGACTACTACCAGCCTGTATGCCAGCCTGAAAATAAAGTACATAGCCATATAATATATAGTTTGATATTTCCTACAGACAGTGATTGAAGTGGGTCAATCTATGTCAATAGGGACAGACCAGCTCTTTCAGAAGAGAGGACAGGTATGGAAATTTATTTAAGTACAACTTCTATTTTGGTTACTGCCTAGAAATAAATTGTAACTCTCCAATAAGATGAAATAATAATATTTTCAGTTACTCCCTCTAATCAGCAAAGAGTAACTTCACTCCAAAGGATCACTGGGCAAAAACGAGAACCACCTCAG
This sequence comes from Phoebastria nigripes, assembly GCA_035582835.1. Classification (NCBI taxonomy): domain Eukaryota; kingdom Metazoa; phylum Chordata; class Aves; order Procellariiformes; family Diomedeidae; genus Phoebastria; species Phoebastria nigripes. Next base: position 385,794 of record JAYKAV010000866.1, on the reverse strand, counting down.
CTTCCAAATGGAGACTTATTTTAAAACAGGGGTTAAGCTAATCGTCCAGGGAGAACCAGAGCCGGAATACAGCAAGGGCTTATAATCATCTCCATTACACTAATTGAAGCCACATGTATGAACAAAGAGTACAAATTCTTAAGGTCCAGTAACTTTCTAAGGTCAGTAACAATTAACAGCATCAATGTAAAATCAGAATAAACGAAGTGTTGGAGACGCAGGCTACCTAGTAAGCTCATGAAGTATAAGGAAAACTGGAGGTACAGCCACCGTAAGACAGATTTTAAAAGTTCCCTGCGGGCATTGGGAACTGGCATATTCTTCCAGTAGAGCCAGGTCATTCATTATTCTGTAAAATATTAATATTTTACAGTAAATACTACAATACCAAGATGCACACTAAACGTGTAAGATCCAAAAGCTGTGGCAGCAAACTTAGTAAAAGCCATAAAGAAATCTTTTCTTACTTTTTATTCGAAAAAACCCAAAAAAACCCTCAATGCAAAACTAATCATCGTGATTTAGTATCATTTAAGAGACTGCAGCAGCGTAACGCATTTGATGCCAAAGGGATCCACACAAACGCTACTTAGAACATTCACACTTTATGGTAACGTGAAGTTCCTAATCATCTGATACCGTTGCAGGAACAGACATTCAAAAGCTGTTTTACGAATTTTGCACAATGGTGATGCAGTGATGTAAGACTACATAGCAGACTGTTCCTTCCCCCCTACACCCCTTCCCCAAAACCACCAACGAATCTATAAATAAAGTCAAACGATACCTTCTTCTTACAAGAAAAGAAACATCTAACCACAACATTACRACCAAAGTCAAAGACAAGTGAGTGAACAGGCTTTAGTGAGCTTTTATATCTAACCTTATAAAGGTTAGGCACTCAAACTGTTATTATTTACAGGAAATTTTTCATTACTTCTTTAGCGGTACGCAGTAATAGCAAATGATCTATTGGGCAATAACAGCATGGCAAAATAATGCAAAAGTACTTTCCTTTAACCCATATCACTTTCTCCGGCATATAGAAAACAAGAGCAGCATTTCACAGAAGCCAGCACAATTCTAAACCAGCTATATTTTCCTCCACATCTATTTTTATAAACTGTGCTTTCATTATTCCAAGTATCACAGGATGCTGCTGTCTATAGGCTAACACAAACATGACTATTGTTTTTGCTATATAATGCCACTTATCTTCCTGCCTGATTTTACGTACATCTGTAAGCAGAAAATAAGTTTTTTGCAAACAGCATAAAATGCGTAAATTGTATTCACATGCACAATAAGCTTGACTATATACAAATAGTCCTAGAAGAAAGGGAACCCGGTATATATTACCATAAAATTTACATCAAATTTTCAGAACTACAGAATAAGTAAGGTTTTGCTTTCATTTTTACTAATTGTTCTAGAAACATATTATAAAAATTAAGACACAGCAATATAAATAAATGTCTTAATTTTGCTTAATCGTTGAAACTGAACATACAAATAAATTATTTCAATCCCTCTGGAAATGCCCCTCTTCTACTGATTTCAACATCTAGAAACAACCTCCTCAATCAGTCTGTCAAAAAGCACATTCAGCCAATTCAACCCTTAGGACACTGCTACTCTGGTATCCCAGAAGATACATTGTAGGGCTCCTTCCAGCTAGACATCACAACTTTTTTCCCCACCACTCTTCACCTTCACCCTGCACTTAATCCTAGCCCTATTTAGCCAGTTCAACAAAGCTCATAAGAAATACCTCCAGAACCAACATTCTTGGTCCCAACGGTGAAGTTGCAATACTGCAACTAGGCTCCAACTTGGAAGTAACAAATCCACAATTTCTCCTTCAACTCCTGGCCATATGAGCCGGTATAGCCCATATTGCCTTAGCACTCAAGCACTGTAATGCAGAACACTGAAAGAACACAGCGGCACCACAATGGAGCAGGCGTAGCAGGCATCAAAGTGCCAGGCACAAACCCAAAAATTTGCTGAAGAAACTCAGCAAATATAAACTTGGAAGGCTCAAGTCTTGGTACTGAGAGCACCCCAGCTGAGCTGAAAGATGCCTCCAGCAAGCTACTGGATCCAGTCCCATTTAAGGTTACTAAAGATGACTGTAATCATCCTGCACTGCCTTTTTTGTGCAATTAGTAAGATCATTCATACATTTAAAATTAAGAACCAGCTTAGCTGCTTCAAGATTCAAATGCAGATCTGAATCCCGAGTTACTGCTGAAACAGCTCAACTCATTTAGCACACGAACAAATGACTTGCGATTGAAATTTCCCATTAATTTTCTAAGACAGTCTGCAGCATTAGCTCTAGCCTAGAAGTGCCGAAGTTGTGACTTAACAGAAATGCAAAGCTGAACCCCCTTCTCAACACCATCTTGGATGCGGGAGGAAGAGGGGAGTGAATGAGAGGAAAGGGAAGAATAAAGGCATCACCTGGAAATTTTGAACTGAAGGACTGAAAACCATCCTGGGTGAGGTCAAACACATGGATGGTAACCGCGCCATTTCACTCAAGTTTCTAACTCCTTTCTACCAGTGGAGGTGAAGGATGGATCAAGCCAGAGCTAATCCACCCTCTGCAGTGTCACATCTTTTTAAGATACTGTACAAGTAATACATCATAGAGTCTGTTTTTTTTAAAAAGGGGGGAAAAGATGAATGATATTGCAGTTCTCATAATGCAGAAATCCCAAACCCATGATGATCTTTATGTATGGTCCACACTAAGCATAAATGCTAACAGTATAGTCTACTGTGGCATTCTTCACGGATTGATTATTCCTGTTCAGTAATATTAAGAAATGGCACAGAACAGGGGCTTTGAACCACGTCCTTAGACCTGGGGCATCTGTAGTCAGCAAAATGACAAGCAAGAAGAACAAGTTAATATATGTTACTTGGCACAAGTATTTCTGAAGACTCAGTATTTCAACTGCTCACACAAATTACAGGAGATAGGAAAACAACATGGTAAGGGGGTATCACCGAGGAAGGAAAGAAACAACGTAAGGAACAGCCTGAAATCTTCTGAAAGCATCCATGCTGCCTAGGGGAGACCGTGCAAAAAGCAGCTGACATAATAAAAGTCAACAGAGTGACCTTTGCTGAGCTTTCATTAAGGACAAAGAAATCATCAGTATCAATAAATCCCTGTTTTGCAGCCAGGCTGGAAACCAGCCTATGTCACCACGGGCTCTCAGTACATATACAGCAAGGAGGACAGAGAGTAAGAGGGTTCATCTGTTAAATATAAACAAGCATTAAAAAAAAAAGGAATTGGCACACAATTCAGTCAATACAAAAGAAGTGAAATGAACCCCCCCCTTCCCTAAACCTCACATAAAAGCACGTTTACTCCAAAGAGGGCAGAAAGCACAAACACCAGCAACAAGCTCTTCTTTGCTGTCACCAAAAAAATCACATTTTCATCTTTGCCTTTTTTTTGGCAACTATCTCTTTTAGCCTGAATATTTAATATGAGGCAAGATTCCTTTCCAGACTATTAACAGTAATGGCTCCAGCACTGTTTACAGACTCCCCCACCCCTGAAAACCTTCCTCTTCCTATCTTCCATGTTCCCTGATACTTTTAAAGTCCCCTTTTATTTAGCGCATTTATATAACACAGCTGTTGTACACAAACCCAGCAACCCAGCAGAGCGCTGCTGGGAAATCTGAAGAAAATTACAGTGCGGTTGAGGCTTTTTTTCCTCTGTATCCTCTCCTGCCAGCATGTTTGATGTGTAAAGGTAGCCCCAAATCAGTGTAGGTGTGCAGACATAGAGCACTGTAAATAATTGATTTATGCTGCAGCAACAAAAGATCAGACTACCACTGAAAGGCCAGTCCTAAACAGCAAGCTAAAAGATACTGAGGTGAGGAAGGCTCTTCCCGACTCTACTAGTGAAGCTCTTGAGCTCTGAATAAAGCATTTGAACATCTGCTAAGATAAAGAGCAAGCCTCCCTAATCTGATCAGACAAGAGAAAGGCCATGCTGGGTTTTAGTCACCTCTCTGCAAGTGTTTGCTCTTGCAAACTCAACAGGAAAAGTTAGCTGTAACTTGCCCTAAAGCAAGGGAGCAAGGGGACTCCAGGGGGAAGCAAGGGTCCAAATCCTCGCCCCCACTTCCCCATTTCCCTGAGAAGAAAATAATTGAATCTTGCATTTCCATTGGTTGGGTGCATGGTATAAGAAGAAGAGGTTAGGGAGATGGGACATCACAACGCCAGCCCTCTCTTCTTCCCCAAATTGTGTCAGAGATTGGACCTCCTTCCCTCCCCGCCTGCCCCCCCCCCCCATCAAAACTGCTTAGTGGATTCAAACACCATTTTGCAGCTGCCCAAATTGCACATTTTGGCACATTAGACACATAAAAGAGATGAGGGCAAATTTTCAGAAGTGGTTATGTGACCTAGCAGCCTTCGCTATCCATAGCACTTTGAAACTTTTCACATTGAATTTGGGTTACTAAAGCAGGTAAGCTGCATTACTTCAACTACAGTTAGGTAAAAGCCACGCAATGTTGCTTCACTCTACATGCCGGCGCAGATGCATGCATACACGTATCAGTTGCAGTTACACAAACACACTTTATCCCCATTTTTGTGTGTGTATGTGCACATACACACACATATGTATACACCAAAATAAATATATGAAATGTGTGCCCTTCTACTGACCTGACTTTTTAGTGTTGGTGTAGCTGTTTTGGCTACTGAAGAAGCAAAAACCCCACAACCTCCCACATCCCTATACAACAAGGGGATATGCAGAAGTGCTCCTCTGCTTCCAGTTCAGTCACCTCCACCCATTGCTGCTCATCACCACCTCGGTACTGCTGGAGAATATTTAGCTTGATCTTCCCCTCATCCGCTGAAGGCCAAACAAACGAGATTAACTGGACCCCCCACTAAAAAGGACAGTGTCCTTTTTAAAGGACAGAGCATAGGGAGCTCACGCAGTCTTCCAAGCCTGCAAGAACTCAGCAGTCAGTCTGCCAGCCTGGGGAACAGAGCAGCACTAACATCTCGGTCTTGCAAAGATAACATCTGTGCGTAGTTACTGTCAAAAAGGGGAGAAGCGTATGTGCCAGTCAGGCCTTCACCACCTGAAAAACACTGGCCACAAGCACACCGTCACACCGAGCTTCCTGGCGACTGACAGCGTGACTGCCAGTCTTTCTAAGAACTTCTCCGTGATGGGCTATCTAAAGGTCTCTTATCCTAACAACCAGCAGGTTTTGTTATGAAGAACATTTCCCAAACCGTGGCCTTGTTTAGCAATATAATATGCATCCAAGGACCAGCTTAAAACAGTAACGTTCATAGCAAAGACCTGCTTCTCTTCTTGCTACTGCATAATGGTACACGTGCATGCTAATCTCCAGTAAATGCAGAGGCTAGGGAGTGTGGTTTGCTGGTCCAAAACTCTTGGGAATCACTAACTTTGTCTGTCGTTTGATTCTGCCTTTGTAGTTAATTCATCGCTATTGGTAAAGAGAAGGAAAAAATCTGGTGCTCATATTTCCCAGTTGATAAAATGAGAACAAGGAGACATTCAATTAAGTCGAGAAGCAAGTAGTTTTGAAAGGATGAAAGGAAAGCAATTAAAAATGCATCAGCCTAGATGTACTTGCTCAAACCCCTTGCTACAGACATGACAGAAGTCAAAAGCTTAGGAAAATTACAAAATGTTTTAAAAACAGCTCCATGTAATTAGACCAAATCAGCCTCATTACATAAGGATTTCTTTTTAAACAGAATGGAAAAGACCTGTCATAACACAAGACAAACCTCCAGAATGCAGATTGCAACCACACATCTCTACAGGCAGGATTTTGCTGTAATTTTTTTCTTTGTAACTGCTCACTTCTGGACTCACGTATTCTCCACCAGAAAAATAATAATATATTAAACGCTCCAAAAACAGAATAGATGGACTACAAGTTTGATAGGACACTGCAAGTGTCCGCATAGTCTAGCTCATCAAGCAGTAAGTGATACTAATCATGGAGAGAAAGGAAAACAAAAGATCTCTCATTACTTCCTCTCCTACAACACTCAGTATACGCTATTTTATCTAACAGTAAATTTGCAGAGACAGGATTGGTTTTACGTGTTGTCATAAGATAACCAAATTACCAGCATTAATAAACAACATTAATATCAAAGATATCTTACTATTTTTTATATTGCACAAAATCTCAAAAAGCTGGTTAAAAAAGATACCGAGAAAACTGTAAATTGATAAAATCCCGACTCCGGTTCAGAAATTTCTGTAAACCGGATTAATTATTCCAGTGACACAGAATAAATGTTTTAAAAGGCACCCTCAAGCAGTTTCTGGCATTTAATAGCACCTTTTAAGGAGCATTAAGACCATGATCCTATAAGCAACTATAACAAGAGAGCTGCAGATAAGTCAAATCTCACTGATCTCAAAGGGAAAGGGTCTCAGTACAGAGACAGCTGAAGCGCTGAGCTCCAAGACAGCTAAAACAGGATATGAGGAAACTTGTAAAAGAGGGTGGAGGAGGGAAGAACTGCTTGACCCCAACAGGTTCTGCTCTTTTGATTAACGTGTACACACAAGAGAATGAAGAGGTGGCAGTGGGAGGAAGAAAGATCAGGGGAAACGAAATATAATTGCTTTGGCTAGGTGCCAGACTTCACAAATTACCAGTTGCCGGTCTGTACCCAATACCGATATAAAACTGTCAACCATTCTCTAAAAATTACTTTGCCCACAAATTAGTAACACAGTCATTATTTTTAAATCACCTGCAGGTAAAAGTTAAGTTTACCAAAGAAAAATCTGCTGGCCAAAGATGTAGACTTTTTTTTTTTTTTAAACTGGAATATAAATGCACACAAAATATATACATTAAAGGGGGAAACTGAAAAAAAGGCCAGCGGAGACCAGGTTCAAGTCAAAAGTTTCTTACTGCAGGCAACCTTTTCCAGCCAAGCGTCGGTAATTCTAGATCAGGGAGTTAAAGTCCCACAGGACTTTTTCAGCATTCTGCAGAAGACGCTACAGGACCAAGCTCAGTAAAAATCCCTGTTACAACTTCCGCAACACAGATTTTTAGCATTCTGTGGCTTTCCTTTTGCAATTAATTTATTTTTAAACTTTTCCAACTGGACTGTCAAGCACAACGAACAAAACATTTAAATAAATTCAAAATTACTCTGTTGTAGCCATAGAAATACTGTGTGATTCGCATTTCTATCTTTGAGTATTTGAGCAGTTTCAGAAATCTGAATTTGATTTAATTGATGTGCACCAACTAGAAAGGAGCACAAACTAATCCACACAGAACTTGCTGAAGTGTCCCCTTTTCCCAAACACACACAGACATGGACTTCAAGCTTCAGTTACTCCTGTCGATGATGTATATGTTCAAGGCTGCATTCAGCAACTCTGCCAGGCTGAGAAACATAAAAGGTCTTACCTTTGCAGTGTCTTTAAAGAATCTGCGTGAATATACAGCAGATTGGGCAATGTTTCTGTTGTTTGCCTCTCATTTGCTGTCAGCTGTCAGCAATATGAACAGTCAAAAGCCTCTGGAGCAGGCTGGTATTAGTCAGCTAGACTTGAATTTCCAGTTCTTTTACATTGCTGTCTATTTTCCTTCATTAAGTTAGCCTGTCCTACCCTGGTATCAGATTACACAGAGCCAACATTTATAGCACCTTGCAAAACAGTCGAACATATCACATACCCAAGTCTGTCTATACCTGTCGCCCTCAATGTTTAACCCTTGCTACCAACAGGAAAAACTTTTATTCTAGAATGTATCACCTAAAAAACATTTGCAGCAGAGGAGACGTTTTTCCTTCTTACCTGACAGCTACAGGTCGGCGTGAGATTTCATGTTATGAACTGGAGGGCACAGGCAGGCTACGCCGAGAACAGCGGCTCCGAGATGCCCGCAAGAACAAACCCGGAGACCCAGCAGCAGAGAGACTTCTCCTACCTCCAACGAGAACCATGGCCTGGAAGCACTGGCTGCTTATTTTAGCAGGTCTCAGAAAACCCAAACGGCTCGTTCTGGGTTCAAGATCATCTAATTACACTAATTCCTCGTCTCCCTTCAGACCCTGCTGCCGGAGCGGGAGGCAGGCAGGCGCGTTTTCAGCACGTGACCGGCGCGGTGTGAGCGGATGGCGTTTCCAGCCCGCGGCTCTCCCAGCGCCGCCGGCTTCCCTCTGCCCGGTCAGGACGCGGTGCTGCCCTGGGCTTGGCTCTTCCACCTTCTCCCTGACAGCTCTTAGCCCACCTTCCCTTTCTGGAGGGTGTGCTGCTAATCCTATTTCCACAGTCTATGGTCTGCAGTCTAGACAGCAGCAAGTTAAACCATACAATGCTGAAAAAAAAGTAGCAGCGATTTCTCTCTTTATGCAAGATGCGTGGCCATCCCTGTGTACATCAGCTGTGATGGTGACGCTTCGGAGGACTACACAAGGTATTTTATGTGTTCTTGTATGAAAGGTACCTTAGCTTTCCTACATGCACGTCATACACCTTGGAATTAAACAGAGTTATAACAAATAAATATGTATATTCTTACAATTCACCCAGGGTTGTTCAGGCAGCCTCCTTCTTAGGACAAGTGGTCCATTTTGCTAAAGCTGAGAATATAAGGTAATACTCACACCATTACACTCATACAAGCGAGCTAACTTGGAGAGCACAGACGAAACACACAAGAAGAGTTTTATTTGCATGCTGTTTTAACCTAAATCTTTATTTAAGTAACTTTTTAACCCTTCAGACAAGAATCACAAACCCAATCAAAGCAAAGCAAAAAAAAAAAATGGCTAAGAGGGCTTGTGTTGAGAAACAGTACAGTCCATATCACAAAGCACTGCCACGAACACTTATCTATAAGTTGCTTTCTTAATACAGCATTAAACAAGCATTTCGGTCTTTGAGAGATTCTAGCTCTGGATTTAGAAGAGCACTTACATTTATATTTAAGTTAGCATTGTGGTTAACAATGACGTGCAGGTAAAATATAGATAGAAACATCAGATTTTCAGCCTTTCTTATTTATAAAGCTTATCAATTAAAACACATTTTTGCAAACTGTGCCTGAAGCTTTTTAATCGACTTGTCACAAAGATCCTCATTTAACCTTACCCACAAATTTAAGAAATGAAGTACTCAGTCATGCATTTCCAATGGTTATACCACAAGAATTCATCAGCAAGGTTTTTCACACCAGGCAAGAGGTGACCTGTTTTCTCCAGTCTGTAATCAGACACAGCACAGCGCCCATACAGTGCCCCAACACACACCTTCCTTATACATCCCCAAGGGTCCATTTTGTCACCCGTTCAGCCGCGACCATCGAGATTACTTCTTCTTCTAAGTTCTTTCTGAAATAGTTTGATGAGTGAACTAAGACAAGTAGCACTGTGAATTTTTTGTTTTTAAGGGCTTGGAGAGTCCAATACTATTACTAACACAGCCAGGGAGTTATTTATGAGGTTGGGACAGGAGAGACACATCTCAGTCAGCAAATCTCTCAGAAAAATTAAGACAAATCTCCTACTTTGTCAAAATCACAAAGCTGATGTTTGCACTAAGCTTTCATACAGATTCCAAAAAAACCCAAAAACCAATAAAAAAGCCCAACCCAAGAGTGAGTGACAACACCTCCTAACATTTCACAAGCAGAAATACTCGATTCAAAAAAGCCTGTAGAAACAGGAATGGAAGGTAATATAAGAAGAGGTGCAAAGTACCAAACCGTACCTACAGTCGGGCAGATTGATAAGGAACAGTTGCAGACAGGGAAGTCAGAGATGTCAGTCAGACTTCATGAACACCCTCCCACTAACCTCCAGGACTGACGAGTCTAGGTTTTTTTTCACTGTTTGTCTTTTCTAATGTAACTTTCTGGTCTTTTTAGCATGAGTGCATTCAACTTTATTTTTGGCTTAATCAGGTTCTTTACTGTAGCTCAGACAGCGTTCATGTAAGAAGAATTCACGTAGGCCATGATAGACTTGTCCTCTTAAATGGGACACCAAACTCCACACCTTCAAGACAGTCTCCCAAATCAAGGCATGGGGTCTGTTACTCCTTTGTGAGGTGAACTCTTCCGCCTGATTTCTAGTGTATCGTATTTTACAGATCACTGTAGCTGCAACTCATGTGTCACCTACAGGCCTAACAAAAAAAACACTTAAATTTATTGAAAATTATAGAATGAGGGAGCTAAGCTTTTAAACTCATAGACAGAAGGGCTAAGGCTTGTTTAGGGTAGAAGGCTGTAACTGTACGTTTCCCCCCAGCACAACGAGTCGCAGCTCTGAGCTGGTACGTGCTTTCTGCATGGGTAATCCGTACCGGCGTTCCTGGTCACAGCTCACCACGAAGGCAAGAAGCAACCAAATACTCCAGATATACTCAAGTAAACACGATCAATAAGCTCTCCTGCAGCATGCAGGAAAGGGAGCAAAGTCACCCGCCAACCAGTTTGCTCTCAAGGAATACTCTCAAAACATTAGTTTAAAACTGAACTTGAGATTGGAAACAACTTTAAGAAAGCACCAACACACACACGCAGACACAAGGAGGGAGGGACGTGGCCTTGGTTAGAAAAGGTGAGTATTACATAGCCAGAGGGACTTCAAAAAACAAAACAAAGCAAAAAAAAAAAAACCAAACACGAAACCCTAGGCTCTCGCTGTAACTTGTTTGGTACACAAACCACCTTGTTACTAGACAGCCAACTACTTATGGGCGTGGAGCGCACAGCACAAAGAGCTCTATGTGCACATTATCCCAATAATCTCATCTAATGTAGACACACTGAATATACCTCCATTGTACCCAGAAAAAGGAACAGAATTGTCTCGTCTCTAAACCTTCCTGAGATGACTTCTTCATCCTTGCAGAGAGACCGTAGGTTTGGGTTTTTTCATCCCCAATTTTTGTCATCTTCTTTCCTTCTTTCCCCTACTAGCATCTTCAGCATTAACTCACTTGATATACTTTAAGAATATTGGTTTGAGAGGTGAACACTTCTACTTCTCTCTTTTTTCCCTCTTAGATACGTTTGTCTTATTTCAGCCAGCTTTTCAAAAGGTAACCATCTACGTCCAAGTTCCAGGTGTTTGCCAAGTCAGACATTCACTGAACAGTTGTGCTGTTTTCACAGAATCACAGAATTGTTGGGGTCGGAAGGGACTTTTAAAGATCATCCAGTCCAACTCCCCTGCCAGGCCCACGATCTGTCACTAGATCAGGTTGCTCAAAGCCCAGTCCAAGGGCTCGAAGACTTCCAATGATGGGGCATCCACAACTTCTCTCGGCAACCAGTGCCAGTGTCTCACCACCCTCATCGTAAAAAATGTCTTCCTTATGTCCAATCTAAACCTACCCTCTTTCAGTTTAAAACCGTTGCCCCTTGTCCTGTCACTACAGGCCCTGGGAAAAAGTCTTTGTGAGTGTTCTAAGACAACCATAGAATCATAGAATGGTTTGGGTTGGAAGGGACCTTTAAAGGTCATCTAGTCCAACCCCCCTGCCGTGGGCAGGGACATCTTCCACTAGATCAGGTTGCTCAGAGCCCCGTCCAACCTGACCTTGAATGTTTCCAGCGATGGGGCATCTACCACCTCTCCGGGCAACCTGTGCCACTGTTTCACCACCCTCAGCGTCAAAAATTTCTTCCTTATATCTAGTCTGAATCTACCCTCTTTTAGTTTAAAAACATTCCCCCTTGTCCTGTCGCAACAGGCCCTGCTAAAAGGTTTGTCCCCATCTTTCTTATAGGCCCCCTCGAAGTACTGACAGGCTGCAATAAGATCTCCCCGAAGCTTTCTCTTCTCCAGGCTGAACAACGCCAACTCTCTCAGCCTTGCTTCATAGGAGAGGTGTTCCATCCCCCTGATCATTTTCATGGCCCTCCTCTGGRCCCACTCCAACAGGTCCGTGTCTTGTGCTGAGGGCTCCAGAGCTGGACGCAGTACTCCAGGTGGGGTCTCACCAGAGCAGAGTAGAGGGGCAGAATCACCTCCCTTGACCTGCTGGCCATGCTTCTTTTGATGCAGCCCAGGGTACGGTTGGCCTTCTGGGCTGTGAGTGCACATTGCTGGCTCGTGGCCAGCTTTTCATCTACCAGTACCCCCAGGTCCAAGGATGTGGAAGATACTGGTGCCTTTGCCTTTTAAGCCTGCATAGCAAGAGTGGTCAACTCCTGAGCTGACAAGCTGCCTTTTTTAAAACGACGCCCTTCACCTACTTGTTCAGTATTACCCTTCCCCAAAAGCTGCTGCTGGGCTAAATCAATGAGGTGCTGAAGGCTGCCTAAATTGGAGAAGGAGCATTAACAGTATGAAGGGTACAGGCATTTCTGCTGTCTTGAACACCTATCCAGGACATAACCAAACAGAGAATACTGCATCTAAAATCATGCCTTTAAAGCCTCTGCAAGGCAAGAGACAGCTTACACAGTTATAGTGGAGAAGAACATTCACTCAAGCCATAATTAAAAGTTAGGTAATACTTTTTAAGCTGCCAATTTTAATGCACTCTAAAATGCAATGTATTCACTCAGATTATTCTGAAAATGTGTGTGCTTCATGATGCTTAGCGTAATTACAATAATAAATACATTAACTTGCAGCTATGTAGGATAAGACAGAAACTAATATTCCCATGCCATTTGTACATTTTTCTTCTTACAGATCAGCGTAGCTTAAATTTTATGTTCTAAAGTATTTGCATGGGGTGGGATTAAGAAGGAAGACTATTTGTCTGGGGAATTTCAAACTAGTGAACTTGGCTATTAAGAGAATATAAATTATCTTCTGACTTGTTGCTACACTAACAATTCCCACCGTGGGGTTTCAAACAGTGATGAAACACAAGTTAAAGACCAACAAGATTAATATAAAAAAGCAAAAAGATTTCTCTTAAGAGTGATGTGGAAAAGGAGCAGGGTCTGCAAAGGTCCCTCCAGGGAAGGCAGCGTCTGGACAGGCCAGTATTTCTCATTTCGTAACGTCTGGGGAAATATTCACACTGCAGCCTAAGTCACTCTCATATGAGCACACACCTGCTCCTGGGAGACACAGGAATTCACTGCTAATGAACTAGACACAGAATTTATGAGTGTTACATGAAAAGACCTACAAAATCAGGGTATTCTGGAAAGTTTCAGAGCCCCCACAAAGCAGGTGTAGAAAAATTCAAGCCTCACCTCTTCCTCATTTCATCATTCAAGTTCCTGTGTCTTTTGCAGAACTAAATCAGGCATCAGAGGTGGCTGCTGCGCATGTCCTTGTGCCATCCAGCCATAGCCCCTATGGCAAGGCTCCGTGAGCCAGCCTGACTCCCCAGATGTGGGGGAAAGCAAGGCAGCAGTGCTGGAGGGAACCAAATCGCCTGGGGAACACACAAAACTGCCCGGTCACCTTGGGCTGAGTTGTGTGCCCCACTTGGTCTCATCCTGCAACAGAAAGCAGCGCAACCTCGCCGCAGCCACTGGCTCACGAACCTGAGACCTCTTTCTACCTCCCCTCGGCTTCACAGAATGAGTAATACAGATATTACAGCACCCAGGTTCATAAAGATTTTGATATGCAGCTTGTTGGCTCAGGAGATGACCACTCTTGCTACGCAGGCTTCAAAGGCAAAGGCACCACCATATCCCACGTCCTTATCCACGCAGGCAAACATAGGCATGCAAACATGCGCCCACGCACACACGTGCACTCGCCCTCTCTCTCAGGCGCTGTCTGTACGGGGCCGTTGCAGAAGTCCACCCCRGCCTCCCAAAAGAGAAACCCTGACAGTGTCATACACAGGAGAAGGGTCAAGCAGACATGCACCCACACAGCTTCTACCGTCAGGTATGACAGCTTTTCCTCCTTTGACCCACAAAAGCAGGATTTTCCCTGACAATCAAGTCCTCTAAATTCAGATTAATTTTAAGAACCTCAAACACCTCTGTAAGAAAGGACTTTGGTTACTCTGAGTTTTCCCTATAATTAATGGGAGGAAAGGTGGGCTGCATCTCCTGGAGATGAAAGGCCCTTCCTTGAGTCACTTATCTGACTTGCCTAAATTATCAGGAGTTGATCCAGGCCTCAATTCATAGAATCACAGAATGGTTTGGGTTGGAAGGGACCTCTGAAGATCATCCAGTCCAACCCCCCTGCCATGGGCAGGGGCATCTGTCACTAGATCAGGTTGCTCAAAGCCCCGTCCAACCTGACCTCGAACACTTCCAATGATGGGGCATCCACAACTTCTCTCAGCAGCCTGTGCCAGTGTCTCACCACCCTCATCATAAAAAATGTCTTCCTTATGTCCAATCTAAACCTACCCTCTTTCAGTTTAAAACCACGGTCCCTTTTCCTGTCACTACAGGCCTTGGTAAAACATCTTTCTCTATCTTTCTTATAAGCCCCATCTATATATTGAAAGGCCGCAATAAGGTTTCCCCAAAGCCTTCTCTTCTCCAGGCTGAACAACCCCAACTCTCTTCTTCACAGGAGAGGTGTTCCAGCCCTCTGACCATTTTCATTTAGGTCTCTGGGAAAACAAGCGTACGGTGTGGCTGAAGCAAGCACTCCAGCCTTTCTTGAAGCACAACAGCCTCATCACACAAGAAGGTCCTCAGCAGACATCAGCTCTGTTATGAAAACTTGCAAATTATCATAGAAACCAGAGATAAACATTCTGTCCACCACTTCTACCCTACCCTTTCCTCTCCCAGCACGACATTCAACCTGTACACAGTCAGCAGAAAAAAAGAAAAAAAAAAAARGRAAAAAAAAAAACCAAAAACAAAGAACAAGGGAAAGCTGAGGTTAAAGTGGAAGATTAACTAGTACCATAAACAAGGTAATGCAGGGAGAGAAAAAAAAAAAAAAGGAAAAAAAAAAAACCAAAAACAAAGAACAAGGGAAAGCTGAGGTTAAAGTGGAAGATTAACTAGTACCATAAACAAGGTAATGCAGGGAGAGGTTGCTCTACATAGTTTCTAATCCATCCATCCATTTATCCTCCACCCTCTTTTCTTTTTCTCCTTTTCTGTTGCCTAACATTTCATCTACTTCTGTGAAGTCTCAGTGGTTTGCTGTGATCACAAATACAATAAATTAATATCAGAATTGTGGGTGGGTGGGGGAAAAAAACACAATACTATGCCTTCTTTCAAGATGCCATAGACTTCAAACAGAGTTTCATGGAGGTTTTACTATGTGTTTCCCCCAGAGGGTTGTGCCCCATTTGTACCTTTCCTCTCTCAAACAAGACAGTACTAAGAAAACCGGTGCTCAAAACTGAAAGGAAAAAAGGTCAGCAGAAGCATCCTGTCACTGTGAAAGGCTTCCAGCACAGCTATGTTAGAAATGCGAGAGCTGGTGCCTTTCACAGAGGCAAAACACAGAGCTTTGCCCTTGTGGTGCCGGCTCCCGGCCCTGCAGAAACCCGGGGGGACCAGGAGCTGCTCCCTCGGRGTCAAGGCACCACCGAGAGCTACGAGCGGTGCCTGCCTCTGTGAGAGCAGCTCTTCTGCTGAGCGCAGAACCGTCTCCTCCCCACCTCTCGTGCAGGGTGCGATGCAAGGTGCTTCATAACCCAAGAGAAGTCAGGAGAAAAAAAAACAACAAACAAACCAATCCCCCCCCCCCCCCCCCGCCCAGACCCCTTACCCATCCAATCTCACTGCCCTTAAAACCTTTCTACTCTTCCCCGCCCAGAGTACGTGCCCCTCAGGCTGAGAGCCTCTATTTTAAAGAGCACGTAGTACAGAAACATTTTATCACGTGGCAAAGACATCTCTACTCAATGCTGGCTAGTCAACGAATAAACAGTCTAAGGGAAAAAACCAATATTCTGGGAGTTATGCTGTCACATGAGGAAGAAGAGAGCATCAAATCAGACAAAAAGGCTGAAATGAATCCGAACAGTTTCAGGCCTAACATAATTTTGATGTGCAGAGTACTCAGTTCTCTAAAATCTGATGCTGGGGAAGATATTATTAGAGTTCTAGCTTCAATAAATTAACTATGTTGTAATAACATGCATATCTTCAGAAATCATGAGACCTACTTAAAACCCATTACATCTTTTAGAATAGAAGGTTTTATGTGCTTTTTCTGTGCACTTGTAACAAGTTGTTTAACTGAAAGCCAGAGATGCCTCAGAAACACAAAGATCCACAAGGGGATTAAAATGAAAAAAATTAATAATAATAATAAAAAATAATCACTCCAAAGATCACAGGATCTTACAATAAAAACTCACCGGGTCAAGTAATGTGGCAATTATCTGCCCAGAAAGATATTCATGAAATTGCATGACTTCATGCCCAATCTGTCTGTTTCTCATACCCGTTTAAAAACTCCTACACTGGTAGCAGTGGAAAAAGAAACACTGGACCTCAGCTCTCACTGCATTAGGGTAACTCCCATGGTTACTCTTTTACAGTTCATGCTTCAAGAGTTCAAGTACTGCTTTCTGTTGAACTAATTAAATTCTGATCTTTACTCTCAGGTATCTAAACAAGGGTCTCGGATGGGTAACAAAGTCAAAAGCATACAGGCATGAGCACACTCTTGAGCAGACAGTTTGTTACACAATGGCTGCCCAGGGCAGACAGTGGAGTCATCATCTCTGGGTGCATCTGCTCCCCTGCTCGTGGTTTAACTGACAGGAAGCACAGCCGAAGATACCATGACCCAGCGACGAATGCTTCCTGCCTGCACAGCCACATCTCCCCACTGTGCCCTTGTCACAGAGCACGTCTGTCCTCCTGCACGGGCCACAGTCTCCCACGAGGGGGAGAAACTCCGTGACACCTTCTAAAAAAAAAGAAAAAAAAAAAAAGTTAAGCCCACGCACAGAAAGCCAGCCAGCTGGGTGGATAAAAAGTAATCAGGTCAAGCGTATTGAAACGTGGCCCCAGAAGGCCACCAAAGCAGGGTGTAAAATGCCGGTGGCATGTTCTCGTCCGGCATGGCCCAGGACAACACACAAGCCAGCTCTGAAGGTTTTAGAGTCTGGCCTTCCTCAAACGGGTTTCTACAGCACCAAGAAACCAAGTTACTTGACTTAATAGATGAAGAAGCAAACAAGCAGAAATCTTCAGAAACGAACCACAACCAGCAGCAGAAACCACACTGCCAAATATGGCACCAGCATGTCTACTTAATGGGACCACCCTGTCCTAGAAAAGGGGACAGGTTAGATGATCTATGGGGATTCTCTAACACTAATACCTAGAGTAACACCTGTTAGTCTACCACAAAATTGAAATGCTGAAGAAGCATTTAGTACCAACAGGATAAGCACAAGAATTAATATAGCTTAAGCAAGCAAAGAACCAACTGCTAGACAAAGCAAAATTTCAGTGAAAAGCAGAAAGTCCAGCACAGCTGTAATTTCTACGGTATCTATATGAGAAGCAATATGCTATGCTCAGCCCCTCTCTAAATAGTCTTCTGCTCAGTCTCAGATTACCCCATAATGTCACCTGTCAGAAAACATCTTCTCCTTAGCCAGCCTAAAAACTATACTTCCAGGTAGGATGAGAAATTATTAAGATGGCCTCGTATCCTTCCTCCACCAATGGCCAACTGGTGGTATAAACCTGAGGAAAACCAATTTTGAGCTGTATCTACAGGGTTGCCAACTAAAGCAACAGAAGACATGTCACTCGTGTAATTAAGCCAGGAAATACATCAACCGGTGGATATCTAGTAGCTTTTTAACACTATCATCTACTGCTATAGTCTAGGAGCATTTTCTGCATAAACTTAAAAGCAGTAAAAAAGTCTTCACTGGATTTCATGGAACCGAGGCTCTCCATCCTAACATGCTCTCCATCCCAAGGTGCTCTCCATCCCCATCCCAGAACAGTCTGGAGTAAAAATGCCTTCACATGGTGACTGGCACTGTTAGTAAAACAGCCATCTCAAAGTCAGTGGTTTGCAATTTTCTGAAAATGACCAGGCTTCAAACTCTCCTCATTTCCAACTAGAAACATATTCTGTAACTAGTTTCCTCTGACAGAACATGCTTTGTCCCCAGCTTTCACGTGCTCCCGTCTGAGCTCTGTGACCATCTGGGTTATCCCAGAGAACAGCAGCTGTCCAGTGCTTCAAAAGACAAGACTATGTCCCTCCACGTCACTGGGCACCTGACCCCTTCATGCCTTGAAAGTCGGAATGAAAGCCCTAAACCAGGACCCATCAGACACTAACAGAAAGCCAGTGGAAGAACTTGTAGCAGAAGCTCGCTTCTGCAGCATTTCTGATGTCCACTTAAGACAGAAGTCCCACCCTTGACAAATACTCAAGTAATCCCAAGCAGCCAACAAATTAAAAAAAGATACAAAGTCATGGTTGCTCAAAAGCCTTTCTGAACAAAAAAGCCTTGCAGCCTGATCTGAACCTTACTAAATTTTGCTGGATTGGCAAAGGGACTTAGAAGAGAACTGAAAAAAAAGTATTTTCCATCTCAGATTCCAACAATACTATGTAGCCAACAGCATTTTGTAGATTGGCTTCTTAGTTTGTAAGTCACGTTGGTCATACCTTGCAACATGTACTGGCAGGATTCAAAGTTTTCCTAAGAAAACCGGGGTGGCAGATGCTGACACCGATCCAGAAACGGTTTACTCTCAAGCTGGATATTCTTTTTAACCCTGAAGGTTCATCTGTGTCCTGCTAATGAACTACAGATTTTATTACAGCAAACATTTCAAAATTCTCATATGTATTTATTTTCATGGTGTATTACTATTTTACTAGCTGTAAGCATAACACTGAAAAAGTTATATTTACAAGCATAATAATCTCTATTATATTGATTATACACTACTAAATTAGCCAAAAATTTAATGGAACACAAAGGCTAGAGTAAGGGTGGGGGCATTCTTTTATAAATGATTTTGAGGCACCTTAAGATCGTCTAAGTTTTCAAGCTCTGTATATTTTAAGCAAAAATTGAAAGGTAAATGTTGTGGTATTTATACTCATAAAAGCAAAACAAAAATCAGCATGTCTCAGTTCTTACAAAATTGAAAATTTATTCCTTGAAGCTGCTGCTGCATGGCATCAGCAAGGCACCCGCGTGCCCCCTGCATTTCTTCTCCGACTCGGTTACAGCTAACAGGGGAGGAGTGGTCTCCACAGAACTGCTTTTCCTGCAGAACAGCTATGAGTCACCTTGTCTCACGTCTCTGCAACTAGCAGCCTAACTGCCTTGCTACCGCTGTGTTTTTGGGGAGGTAGGAGGGATGACACCTCACCGAAGCGCCATATAGAGAGAGGAGCAAAAGTGAAACCCGGCTGATCGACACCCACTGAGCAGGCTCCCCGGACAGCAAGAAAGAAACTGCCTTCAGGGATTTCTATTTGTTTTAACCAGCTTCAACAGACGGGAACATGATTTTTAATCCTACAGTTTCCCTTTAATAAACACCCCAAAGACGACATTTTCCAGATAACCAAGGAATTTTTTACAGTGTTGACTTACCAAGCAGAGCACAATAACCAGCTATTCTGTTTGCACTACGAGGCAGTACAGTGCAATGAGTTAATAATTTATCACAGCATTGCTCTTGGCAACTGACCATAATCAACTTTTAAAATTCTTCCTCGTTCTTACATTTTTAGGCCTGGCAAGAATATGGCATCCTTAGAGCTGCAGCTCTATCTGAACATTTTCTAGCCAAGGTAAGAGGTTTAATCTTCCCAAACACCTGCTTTCCTCCTGTATTGTTTCAGGCTCAGAGCAAAGGTCATAATTTCATTTCAATAACCTGATTTAGCAGACAGGAATAACTAGAGTATTTTTAAACAAAGCAAGAAGTTAACATTCTTTCAACAAGATGCAGCAGTGCAGTTCTCATCCCTGCATTTCCTTCCCTCTCTTCTCCCAGAAGGAAAAAGAACAAAAAAGCCCAAAAGCTTCTCCCTCCACCAAAAGCTTTTATTTGCACATATTCCCCAACCAACAAGCAAACACCTTTTCCTCCTATTTTATATTACCGAGACTTACGCCTCTACATAATTTTGGGCAAAATCTAATTTATTAGTTAACACACTCTTCCCCTCAATCAGAAGGATCTAGCTGTGGTGTTCAGACAACTCATTTGGAAAACAAGTTTTTAAGAGATCTAAATGTTCTACACATCTAAACGTGACGTGTAGAAGAGAGTTAACTGACCTAACTACCACTTCGTTGAAGCTTTGGCCATGGACAACGGTCCTCTTCCAGGGACAACTGTGCTACTTCGTCCTCCTCCCCCTTATTTCTCAACCCCAGCTCTTACAAACTCCCCAGCTCCACCACCCTGAAATCAATCCCTAACCTGGTTCAGTCAACCAGCCCAGCAACTTCCCATGGTGTGGACACCTGACTTGCCAACTTGGCTCATCTTAGCAGAACCAGATAAGGGGTTGCTCACACAAACAGTTCGGACTGCAGATGGGAGGGGAGGGCAATAAAACACGAGGAAAAAACTATGCTGTCAGTTAGGAAAAATGAGGGTGGCACCCCTCAAGCAGCACTGACGCAGCCGGATGAGTACTCCTGCCATGGAAACGTCTAGGAACAATCATGCCCACCTCTAACTGTTTCACTAAGGGTGTATTTCAAATTAAATTAGACTGTTGCAAGTTTGTATGCTCACAAAAATGCACGTCTAGAGTTTAAATTGCAACTTTAGCTCAACTAGTGCAGCTTACTGTTGAGTCAAGAACCTAAGGGCAAGCTAAGGGCCTGGGCAGATGCTAAATGAGCCATTTAAGGATTTACAACCCGTCACCTCCAGGACAGTTCATTACCCAAGTAAAACTTGCTCGGTCCAAACCTCCCTTCTGTGCTTCAGGGCATATCCACATAAACCATTGCTGCATGGGTTTAACGGGATGTGCCGCCAAGCGACCGGGGTGGTTACGCACACAACCTTCGCTTATGAGTGAAAATGAGCAGCTGGGGTGAGGCTGAAGCACCTTCAGATACTGGAGACAGTGTCGAGGCACTAGCATCATTCTCCCATCTAGTTAGTAAATACCAGGATTGTTCACGACAGACAGTGTAACAACAGGTTCTTCCAAGGCAGCCTCTGTCAGAAAGCAAGCTGCTCGCTCCACAGTCTTTTTTCTTCCTGATTTCACCCCATCTAGAGATCCTCATGTAAGGCAGCAAAAATGAACCACAAAATTTCCTATTGATTTCCTCCCCCCCCCCCCGACATGCTGCATCCGTGCAGCACGTATAGATCAGCGGTTCTGGGTCTCTTCTCTCAGAGCAGTGGCTCTTTTACACAGCTAGCTATTTGCAACTAATAACTGCTACCATCTCTTCCCTCAAATGCATATATTTTAAATCCCAGTCTATCAATAAAATGTCGTCACAGCTCTTTTGTTTATGAAGCCTGGCAGTACAAATTAACAAAATGCTTCCTAAGTCCACCTGAACGCAGGGCACCTGTAAGACAAGCTTTAAACATTACGAACATCAGAATCTAGACACAAAATGTACCCTTTCTAACTATGTGGCTTCAAAAGTATTAAATCTTTTCTGCAAATATCATTATTATTTTTAAACAAAACATTTGCAAGACCGAGCCCTTATCTTGTAGTTTGGCAAAAGTTTTCCAACATTTCTTACTGTTGAGAATTATTTCTAGTCCATTACCACTGAAACAACATTTAATACAGCTCATTTGAAGGACCGTATTAAAAGACAAACAGCTTTTTATAAAAACAAATAGTAGAATGTTGTATTACATCAAACATTCATAATTAGACAAACATCTTTCAGAAGTGCACGTTTAGGACAAATTAAAATTGTATTTCACTTATTTGCTTCAAAAGCAACTTACTTCATTGTTGCTTTTAGCTGATTCTAAAAGAAATATACTTTTTTTGAATAGAAAAGGGCCAGTACTTTTAAAAATGCCACAAGCCATCCCTAGCAGTCAAACTTGAGACTGTTTCTCAACACAGAAAGTTTCATTTTCATTCACATGTCTAAACCACCTTTGTAAAGAAAAAAAGCCCCCAAACAGACACTTCCTCTCTACAGTTCCTTCTTTTCTCTTTTTGAAATAAACAAAATTGGTTGTTTTTTTGAAAAAAACAGGATGGCAGCCTCTCAGTAGCACACCACCAAGGTCACTGGAGCCCCTTGCCAGGCTCACAGAGCTCTCGACAAGCTGGTTTGAAGGCACCGGGAGACAGGAAAGTAATTCTTGCAGTTTGTGCAGGTTTGCCACCCTTTGCACTCCACAGCATGTAAGCTTCGTAATTATTTTCTTGATAGCTAATACCTTCGTTTGTGTGCTTAATTTACAGGCACCGTGACAAAGCTTGAATAGCTAGAGAGAGTAAATAGTTTACAGAGGCTCTGGAGAGGTGGGAGAAATAACAGCACAAAACAGCAAACCTACCAAGAGAACGGGAGTGGATAACGTAACCACCACCTCCGAGGACAATGTCAGGCAAAATTCTGCCTTCTACCTTCTGCAAGCCCTGGTGCCTTCAAGATACAGTTTGCATGAAGCTCTTCCTAAGCGGGTCATCTTCTGGTCGGAAATACAGCCTCCACTAAAAACAAACCATGCCATCACATCCTTGGGAAACTATTCTTGTTAGCTCCAAAATCAGTATCCTTGTCAACTTGCTTTTAATTTGAAATTGAGTCTGGTTGGAAGAGCAAGTTAAACATTAATTTTCCGACAGCGGTCAGCCCTAGGTATCACAAGTTGTAACCGTAGTTTCACAATCACATTTTGCTGCTTCTTTCCCTAGCTGCAATATAAAACTGAATAAACACTGAGATAGCTGGGAACTGGAGAACAGCAGAAGTGACTTGATACAATGCTCATAAAAGCAAGGTAGCTTTCTCCTAACCTGTCAGCTTCATTAACTCTGCCAAAAGATCCCATGAAAAACACAAGTAACTCTAGAGGAACATACAGTGTGACAAAACAGTACATGCAGCCACAATATACATTAACATATTTTTTTCTCTCAACAGTAGACAACAATTTGAATCAACCAAGCTCACCCCTTTCTTCCAATTCTGAAACCCAGTCTCGTGTGGGATGACATTTATACTGAGCCTGCTTAAGAAGTCAAACCACTACCACGCAGGAAGGTAGGTGAGGCAAATGCGGAAGGAGCTCGCAAATGAAGCGATGAGACCGTTAGTACGCTAACGGTAACCATTAAAGAAGCGCAAAACATTCCCCTCAAAATAAAAAATATATTCACACAGAAATGTTGACGATGAGTTAAATATAGGGTGTTCTAGAAATAGGCTAAAATGTCTAATTATAGAAGCAGACAGTGACATTCAATCCATCTAAAAACAACCCTTTCCCACAGTTTCCAACCTATGTATTTAGTATTCCTATTCCTAGCAAATTATCCTAACGATAACATTTTTTCCCGTAATACAGAAAGAAATAATTTTTACATGCAAGTTTAAGAATTGGAGGTTCTTTCCAGGCTAACAAAACGGCTATCATTTTCACGTTCAAACCTGAACCTAGTACAAAGTCACACAGGATCCAAGATGACTGATCTCTTTAAGGACAAATAAATGACCTGAGCTCTAGCCATCCGATTCATCACTAAAGATAGCTGGTAGGTAGTTAAGGCCTAAAGCACATCAAGGTAAGAATGCATAAACTTTAGTCCCCATCTAATGGGATCCTTTTAGCACAAAGGCTGACACAGTGGGAAGCTTTGCCGCAGGACAGGCCCATATTAAAGAATAAATCGTTTTTACCTCTACACAGATTAGCCCCGTCAGGTCAGGAGAGTGAGAACGCCTTTCACATGGCTGCTGCAGACTTTTGATAAGCAAAAGACTTCAAATTTCAGTATGTATAGTCTCTGTCAACTACTTTATCTGTGAAGGAACATTTAAGTAAGATTTAAGAAAGCAACATTTAAGTAAGATTTAAGGAAGCAAATCAACTCTAAAGCACATCAGTGGCATTAAAAGGATAAGCACAGTAAATCACTGGCGTATGGTAGCAAAGTTTCAGCGCTTATGGAGCGGATTGTAACCAAGGCTGGAAACCTGAACTCCACCTCCTGCCACTCCTGTGCTGAATCACTCTGGTGGGGAAAAGTCCATGCTGCTCCTCGCACACCCAACAGAACTCCAGCGAGTTACCAAAACTGTCAGTGAAAACAACAAAATCTGCCAGCGAAAGCTGAGAAACTTTTGCTAATGCTTGCAAGAAGTGAAAGCTGTTTTGGAGATCAAAGCTTCTCCTCTGATACAGAGGGAAATCCTACGTTTTTCTTACAAAGTCTTTTCTATCAGCTCACCGAACGCAGTCCTACTGTAGTCCCCTCCCTTGAATACAGCTGGGCTGAAAAGAGAGAGGAAGGTACACTTATACACCTTGTGTATTTTTTTATTTAATACACAGAAGTGTCCAAAGAGTAACGCGCACCACTGAAGTATGAGTTTGCAGCAATACTGAAACATCAGGCTATACCAGGCCAACAACATTCTTCAAATCTTCAATTTACTTCTTTTTTTTTCTCATTTGAGTGCCAAGATCACGGACTTGGCAATTCTA
The DNA here is from genome assembly GCA_035582835.1 of Phoebastria nigripes. Taxonomy (NCBI): domain Eukaryota; kingdom Metazoa; phylum Chordata; class Aves; order Procellariiformes; family Diomedeidae; genus Phoebastria; species Phoebastria nigripes. Next base: position 361,174 of record JAYKAV010000866.1, on the reverse strand, counting down.
ATATTCAACGGATGAAAAAAAGAGCACATTAAAAAACAGGCACTTCTGTAAAAGCACGGGTCTGGAAATAATGTTCAAGCTAACTGGCATCTAATGATACCACTCCCATGGCTCATCTCTCAACAACCACAAACTCAATCCAAACTGAAAGATCGCTGCCTTAGGGTGGGGGGAAAAAAGAAAAGTGGGGGTTTTTTTTGGAGACAAACACAGGCTTCAGCTATAAAAATCAACAAAAACTAACGCCATTTCTCTGTCCCTTCTAATCTACTTCTCTGCCTTCTAGAAGATCTGTCCAAGCTGTCATCTGTAAGGCTTGCAGGACTTTCAAATCACTTTTTCCTAGCTCCACCACTGCACCCCAGATGTTTCTGTAGCCCTGGTGTAGTCCTTGCGCAGTAGCAGCACGAGAGCCTGAACATGGCAGCTTTGCCTTCAAAGAGGAACTGCTCCTCCATGAAGCCCTGCTCGAGAGAAAGCAGCAGCAGCTACTTACCCTTTAGCACACAAAAAGCGTTCTGCCCAAGATAAGCAGCTGCAGCATGGGAGCTGACTTAGGATAACTCAGGTTTTTAAGGCTGGATGTCTCGACAGGGCCCGGTACAGCAGAAAGAAGGGGAGGAAAGAGGTAAGGAAAGGGAGGCTCGTGCTCTGCCGGTTGCAAGCACAGCAGACAGTTGTTGCCACAACCCTAAGATCTGAAAATAAAACTCATGATGAAAAAAAGGAAGATGCAAATACCTTAAAGAATTTTTCAGTAAAAAACTTCTATCACTAACTTAAAACAATTTTTTTCCAAGTGGTTCCTCTGTGGTTTTATCATTTCCTCTGTGGATTTTTCAACATGAAACAATGCACCAAATAAATCTCCCAAACCCTTGCAAAAACTGTTGCTTTTAGAAAGAAAAAAGGCAAAACATAAAATCAAAGGTGGTAAAAACACACCGTACCGTAAGATGCAGAAGGAAGATATGGGTGAACACTGGAAAGGCTGAAGACAAGAGACAGCCTCACCCAAAACATGACCATTTACTTAATGGTTGCCTCCCTCTCTCCCTCCCCTGCAACCGATCGCAGTATTAAGCAAGACTCCATCATACTTCTCACATATAGGCTCCAGACAGTAAATGAAACTGGAGAGTATTCCCCTGTGTGCAACAGTCTGAGCTCCCTGTCATTTCATTTTCAGTAAGAAGATACTCAACTTTATTTCTCAACTGAAAGACTGAAATAATAGCGTCCAAAGTTACATACTCAGACAAAACTTCTAAAGATATTAGCCTGCATTTCTGTTCAACTATAAACAAGGTGGAAAACTCATTCTTTTTCAAAATATTGTGCTAGAGTTCAGAAGTACATAATTAGCAGAATCAAGGTGGTTTTCATCCACTGAAAGTATAAAAAGCAATTTGACACACCGCAACTACCTCCAGGATTTTCTTCTCCCATTACAACTACCACTAAGCCCATTTTGTAATTGGTCTGTCCCTCTGCTATGTACACCATACCCATTACTACAGTTTCTTAATCATTTCCAGGAAAAGGTGAGTACCTGCCCATTTTTTCTGCACAAAACAATTTAACTCCCTCTATTTTAAAACGACACCACAGTGGCTGCTGCTGAATGCGTTTGTTTCGGCAGAAACAGAACCGCAACTTAAGGTCACGGGCGTAGAGAGCGATCCATCTTTGAAACGACAAACCTGCCATTTTAAAGTTGCTCGGGACCACACCGGGCGAACGGCAGCGGCGGAGCAAAGGTGCGCAAAGCCGCAGTGCTGATTACTAACACTTTGCCCGAATCGCTTTGGACCATGCTCTGCTACATGCTAACCGGGTCCAGGTAAATGTAGCTTCAGAATAAATAAAATTCGTTTATCATACAGTCAGCTGAGCGGCGGCTGAGGGGGTCAGATCAGCAGCCTGCCTGACACCTCCACATGCTTCAAAGGCGACAAAATTATAAAAGGCAGCAAAATTACACATCAGCTGTAACACTTATGAAGTGTGCTGTTCAGAGAAGCACAGCGGCGGCCACAGTGCCCTTCGCCCGGAGCGACACACTCAGCTACAGGCACCTCACGGCGCTGCTGCCCCAAAACGTCGCTTTTACTTGCGGCTCAACTTATTTTTTGTTTTTCCCAAGCGCGCCCCGGTGCTACGCTTTACCAGAAGTTCCCTTTTTCCCCCCAGTCCTCCCCAGACGGCTGAGGAGAGCTGCTCCAGGCGCGGACAGCACGTCGAGGCAGCCGGAGCCCAGCAGCCTGGGGAATCCGCGTCCCCCCCGCCCGGCCGCCCTTCCCTCCCCGGGGAGCACGTACCGCCTCGCCACGGGGCCTGCGGCGCCGCCCCGGCCGCCCCGCAGCTTCGTGCAGCTAAAATGGCTCCTGTCGAGGGGGGGAAGTGGTGCCCGGGCCCCGGCCGGTGAGTCACCGCGGGGCCGGGCGGCTCGACGCGGCGCGGCTCGACGCGGCGCGGCTGAACGGGCAGCTCGGCGGCCGCAGAGGCGCTGGCCGGCTTCGCGCCCCGCTTCGCCTCCCCTCGTGTGCGGAGCCTGACCAAGCGTGGCTTGCTCTCCCAGCTTACACCAGCGGTGGGCTCACGGCGGCGGCTCTCGCCCGGCTGCCCGCTCCATGGCTCCGGCCTCTGAGGCGGCTCACCTCTGAGCGCTCACGCCTAGGAGACCTGATGTAACGTCCCACCCCGCTCCTCTTCATGAGTAACAAATAAATAAACACGTTTCTGCAGAACATCTGGTATTTTCTACCAATGCCATCTTGCTCACGCGAAACTGGTTAACCCCAGAAAAAAGTGAAACTTTGGAGGGCCCAAATCGCTCCGGGAGTTAGTTAATGTTCAGTGTTCAATGAAGCACTGACGGGCATCTAACTCCGGAGCCAGGGCTCTCGAGGATCCCCAGTAGATTTCCAATATGCTCCTTATGTTCTTTAAACAAACGGTTGTGCCTAACGAACAACATGCTGAAAGCCACCCAGCGCGCAGACGAAGGCAACGTAAGCGCTTCGGATGGGTTCTACGAACTCACCAGGCGCACCACAAGGCCTGACGGAAATTTAGTCTTAAAAACACGGCGCGGAGGGTGAGGACAGAATTATTTCTGCCTTATTTTAGTGGGAAGAGTAAGCGCACGCTCTGTTTGCAGGCTGGCACGTGCATTCGTTTTCCACTAACTTCCAGAAGGACAGAGTCCAAAGCAGCACGCTGGCCGCAAGGGAAGGCACGGCAGAGAGACCCAAGCCCACGCAGACAACGAGAGGGTGTAACTGCAGGGCAAGGAGTTGGGAAGCAGGGGAGAGGAAAGAAAGCAGCAGAGGCCACCTGGCAATGAGCAGGGAAGACGTGAGTAAAAACCCGAAGCTACTTCTAGCAAACACATTGAAATAATTCCAAATATGATTAAGTGCAGCTGTCATTAACCCCCCCAGTAATAATTAAACAGTAGTCCCATAGATGGTTCGCTGAGCAAAACTCATTGTTTTACGGACATTAATATCTCCAACTACTGGTTATGTTTAATAACCGAGAAGAAAACTTTGATTTTACTTCCAAGTAATTCAGTCCCTACAATACCTGCATGGCACTCAAAAGCAAAATTGGTTCCCAGTTTATTGTTTAAAGAGCAGTTATCCAGGTACGATTTTATTAGATGTGTTTTATCATGTTATTTTGCAGCCTGCTTTAGCGTAAGATCTGAAAAAAGCAGCAGCAGCAGCAGCACGTTTTTTATGACTAACTGAGTAAAGGTATCAATTAAGTCACTACTGAAGTGGCTTCGCTACAGCTCTTTATCAAAATACGTCTTCATTTGTATTTCTCGGTTGAAAAAAGACCACGTGGAGGAAACACCATGATGTTATTTTAGTCGCTATATATTTTCCACCTCTTGCAACAGATGTATTTTCCCTCTCTCCAACAACTTAAATTCTAATCCAATCTTAAATCTAAAAGTATTTGTTTCTTGTGCTGCAAAACCCTTTGGAAATCATGGGGCATTGAGGGGAGAAATCTGACCCAGGTGCACAGTGGTTACAAGGAAACTGTAATGTTGCACGGGGAGAGTGCCATTTTAATTATTAAAGAAAGTCTAATAGTTATGTTTTACAGGGGAAAAAAACCAACACAGTCTTATCCAGGCAATCAAGTAAATTGAAAAATCATTTCGTAGTGATGTATAAGCACAAGCTATGCAAACATTTCACCGTTTCTAAGCTAAATCTGGAAGCAGTATTTTTTTAAAAGCATATGTAAAATGTAAACATATTTAGCGAAAGAGAATGCAGGTGGATGTTCATCCCTGGAACTGTATCAGGTTTCTTGCTAATTATAATTTCAGCTTAAAGAAGAAGTGACCTTGCCCATTGCTGGGATGAGTATCTCTATGAAACTCAGATCATCATTTGCCCAAAAGACACAGCTAGAGACACTGACCAACAGCATGGCTTGAGCCAATTTAAACAGCTTTAGCCCTCCGCTCCATCCTGGCTGCATATTCCTCGCACCGAGCTACTCCCCCCACTGTTTCCCAGTGCAAATATTTGTGCAGCCGCACAGTGCTGCAGAGGGTGGAACCCACCAGCGGAAAAGTTAAGGCTGCACAAATAAATAAATAATGCATAATACAATTTTCACATTGCTGTTGGCCCCRGCTCCCAGAGAAACGCATGCCAAATTACACCCCGAGGGGAGCAGTGCAGCCGAGCGGGCCACACACAGGCTGGGGTGGCAGAGACCTGGATGTGGCTCCCACTTCTGCTGGCCTCACGTGTGACCCCCAGGAAGCCACTTCTCTTTTCTTGCCCTGGTTTGGTAATCGCCATCCCTCCTTCTCAACTGGCTTTGAAAGCTACAGGTCTACAAGAATGGGATGGGATGGGATGGGATGGGATGGGATGGGATGGGATGGGATGGGATGCTTCCCCAGGAGGCACAGGAGGGGACCACGGCAGCCTGCCTGCACAAGGGACGGCATGAGGCTCTGAAGCCACGCGAGGACAGACCAGAGAGATGCGCTCTGGAGGTATGCTGCCCCACCTGAAAGACAGATACATTTTAGTCTCATAAAAACGGGCCAAAAGGGAGGTTTGTGACTGTGTTCAGCTTTCATTTTTGAATGGGGGTTGGGGAGGACAAAATATTATTTTGACAAAGGGAGCAGAAACTTTACATTTAAAAGCTCTCTGTTTTTTATTTTCCTGCTATATTATACACAAGGTCACCACATGAGAAGCCTAGCAAGCCCCCATTTATGTGGGACCCCGTGGTGCCATTCCTAAAGCAGCTCGAGATGCTKTAACTCCTCTCCACTATTGCAAGAGGAGATCCCACCACCCTGCTCTGAGCTCAAGCTCATACCATCAACTCGCACAGGCTCGGGGCCTCATCAAGCTCTGGCTCAACACTGGATAAAAATCTGATTTAAGGAACTTCCATTTCATATTTATTTTTGYAGGATCCCAGTATCTCAAGCTTTGCAACATATTTAATCTCAGGCACCCCTGTAGGAAGGAAATCCTAATAATCCCATTCACAAGCATGGCAGGGAAGMACACCTGAGCAACGGACATGCCCAAGATCACACCGTATGTGTATGGGAGGACAACACTTGAACCAGCCTTCACCCAAGTCTTGAGTTAGCACCCAAACTCCTGCACCTTCCTTTCTCCTTGTATACAACACCAAGAAACRGTAGTAGTAGTAGTAGTAGCACTGCTAAAATGTTTTAATATAATATATATCTATCATGGTGTTACTGTCCTGGTACTTTGGATTTGTGGGCTGGCACCTCCTGCTGTGGTAGGTGCCACATAAAACACAGACCGAAACTATTGTGGGTTTCTAACACTGCCAGATGCATAATGACCTAAATATTTACACATGGAGAAATTGCATCAGGAGATTGTAAGGTAACTTACTCCTGTCCCCAAAGGAAGTCTCTGCTACAGGACATTAGGTATAGAAAAGTTCWCATCACTGTGTTATTTAACAACTTAATCACAAATTCAGACCATGTACTTCCGATATTTTTAAGATGATTGCTTGCCATCTACAAACCTCTTGCATTTTCAGAGATTTCAGTAAAAAATCATCTCAAAGGAGAAATGTGGAACCCAGGGTTTCGGATGCCTGGAGTGCAGCCCACGCAGCTATCAGTTCTTAATTTGCCATTTAAAGGTATGGTTCAGTGATGTTTTAGTGCACACTGAGTATAGGCTGAAAGTAAAGCACAATGAATTTGAGAGAAAACAGTCTACTACTTCACTGTGCTGGTCTTCTGAACTTTAGCTGAATTGTAGGAAAAGAAAGGTGGTAGTAAACAAAGCACATATGAACAAGCCACCATTCTTTTCAAAAGCTTGGAGGGAAGGTATCCCARCCGTCCTCTGTTTAACTGGAATCCTTCAGATAGTAAACGTCATCTTCTTTCAAAATACACAAGAGAGTCTTTCGCAAGTCTGCGGTCAGGAAACTCCCAAGCCTCCAGAAATTATGCCTTGGTAGCAGAAGGGTCGAGAGAGGTGTTTGAAATGAAATGGATTCACAACTGAGCACCAGACAGCTTTAACCTCATCCATTTTACACTTCCAAGTTTGCCTCCAGTGTTTCCTAGTGAAGGCAGATTTGGCAAGGCGGCTGCCTTTGCCAGCAGCACAGCAACATCCCACACAGCTACAAACCCCTGACCTTGTACAGCCTTGCACAAACTCTTCTTGGATCACCTCTAAGGTATTCCTAGGTCACATCCCAGAGATGACAAGCCTCTAGGAAAATCTACTTACATAGTCACCTTTCCTCGCTCTTTTAAGTTCCTTCCTTCCTCCTTTTGTTACGGGTTTGCCTCTGCTGAGAAGTATGCTTCTCAGTATTTCTGAGAATGGTTTAAAATGTGGTTATATCCTCCTTTCTACTGACAAGTAGGCTTCGGAGGGAAAGAATTGCAAAAATCCAGGTAGTAAACACAGCTCCGACACAGGATAATCTCTGATCCACTCTCAGCCAGAAGCTGCAGGCTCCAGCTTCTCTCTGACACTTCTCTACCAACCCCAACCACGCTTTTCTCTCCCCATCCTCTCCTTGCACCGGTTCTGGTCCATGTGGTACCTGTTAAACCTTCCACTGATCCCATTAAACACATTAGCGTGGCAGAAAGCTGACTGGGGTGGCTGGGGAGCACTGGCTGCTCTTGAATCAGCTCGGAAAGACTGTGATGAGCACTGCCAGCAAAGGACACAGGACCTCCCTCGTGGGCGGTAATGAACTACTAGACTGGGCCAGCACTAAGGTAAATTTTCACTCTAAGACTCACATGATTGCACAATAGCTGAAAAAAACCCCCTCAAGGCATGTTACCTGGGGGATGCTGCAGGCAGAGAGAAGGGACAAAGATGCCACTTGACCCATGGCTCTCAGACCTGAGCTAGCTCTGTTCCACCCTCCCCCCGCACGCTACTTGCCCGGTTGTTTTGGAAAGTGCATTGAAAGTCATTTAACATCCTATAAACACACCTGCCAATAGATGCGACAGAAGTCACACTTGTAAACCCACAGCTCTGAGGCAAAAAAATCAAAATAAGGACAGGACAAATTTATAGTCGATACTACTTCTCTCAGCAGGCTTTAGACCCCCCAAAAATCACAAAACAGAAAGAATTAAACCACAGTCTGGGAATGTTTGTAAATCACATGCAACATTACCTGGTTTTCTCAGGTGACAGACAGGAGAGATCATCGTGCCTCACCTAATGTTATCACTAACCACATTCAGACAGTTAAGGCTCCTGCATCCGGAAACCTGACTCACTTATAAATTGCTGCTTCCAAATCCTTCATTCGGGATCACTAAACTGATCCCAAAAGGCCAACATCCCTCACATCTTTAAATACCGTCTCTAGACCCTGTTCCAGCATGGGCCCTACAACAAATAAGGCAACTAATGGAAAGACTGGGAAGTAAACGGGCAGCGGAATTTATTTCATACCAACAAATGGGTAACACTATCTGGATTTTTTTTTTTCATCTAGAAGAGCTTACTGCTTGAAAAGACAGAAACAGTTTCTGAAACAAGGTAGAAGATAGTGTAGTTCTACTTAATGCCCAAGTATAGCTATGCACTGTAACGGTAATGCTATTTTATGTACAGAAAACCTCACTGCAACATATTTGCAACAAAGAAAGCCAAAATGACCTCATTTTTGTATGGTAATAATTATTGGATATGCTAAGAGAACCAGCAAGGGCATAGCAATACAATGTTTTTATCCCAAATTCTCACACAGCATGTGTACCTGAAAATGTACACAGCCCTGAAAATTCTTTAAATATATACTTTAATATCATACAAGGCTATACAATCCTTGCTGCAGTAAGATTACACTAGATCCACAGCTTTCCAAAGGAAATGATCACCTGGGTGTACAGCTGGTTTGAAAGACAAGTATTAGGTTGCCTATCTATTTCTATGGATTTGCACTCAAAACAAAGCTTTTAAGCAAATACGGGTTTCCAGCTATTGTGTAAGAAAGACACAAAGGTGAGGGGATACCAGGCACAAACTGAAATTGATAAACACTGTTAAAATTAGAAAACATACATATGAAAGAAAAGGTTAGATTTTCCAAGAATAAGAAACAATCTTTCCAGAAAGACAGTTAATGTTGATTCTTGAAGTAGGTCAGGCTGGACATCATCCCACAAGGTGAGCTTCAGATCCCCTACTATTACACTCCTTCAGAGCTCTGTTGCGTTAACGGGATGGTTATGTTTGCTCTGGAGTCCTTGCAAGGATAATTTTTAAGAATACAAGCTCAATCTAAAACTATTAGAGATGTTACTATGCCAGTAACAGTAAACTTAGCCTTTGCTCTTTTCCTTTCTAACACACACAAAAAAATAAAAAAAAAAAATCCAGAACTATTTGTAAACATGTTGTTCTGTGGTTTTTGTTTTGGTTTTAATGTCGGAATTTTGTCATCCCTAATATAAGACAGAAGAAAAAATATCGGGCAAATGAATGAATAGAAATATATACCAAGTGAAACTATGTTGCAAATACACACAAAAGGAAGATAAAAGCAAGGATTGGGTCAGTTTTATGTAGTCAAACAGTGGTTTCTTAACTGGGACGCTCTGTAGTCCGCTGAGGAATCCTCATTAAAAAGCTATAACTATATTTTTCCTCTTCTTGTTCTGTGAGTCACTCATTACACTTTTGGATGTTGCAACACATTCATGAATAATAAACACATACTGGGAAGAAGAAAAAAAAAATACCCAGTGTTCACACTGGATTTTTTAATGTCTATATTTATCAGTATAAAAATCCAATCAAGAATGAAGCTGAGATTTGTAGAAGTTTCTATGCAAGGAATGCTATTAATCACAGACAAAGTATTTGGTATAGCCAGAGACAAGCGTACAGATATGCACAGAAGTTACAGCATGGCAATGTTAGTATTACTATTATTGTTTGGCCTTTATACAGAGCAAGAGGATGGGGGAGGGATCATAATGTTCCCCATCAAACCCTCTCCTAAGGGAGAACAGCCAGGCACCGCCCTTAGCTAGAGAGTTCTGGACCCAAAGCTGGACTTTTGCAGCTGCTTTTTTTTTATTGATTTTCTTTTAAAGGCTAGAGAGTTAGATCGGAGACTCTGCAGTCCCAGAAAGTCAGCCGTGCTACAGAAAATTAATGTTGATATCTTGAAGAAGTACCAGGGGATTATTTATTCACGTTTGTGTTTTAGACGGTAACAAAGAGCATCTAGCATATGMACATGTCAGGGTGGTTGCTGCAAGGTTTTCCACTGCTCCAGTCAGATGAAAAACTGTTTGCTTCACTTCCAATTTTTGTTGTCCTTTCAATCCTACCACCCCAGGCAGGCCATATTGCCTACCTTGCACACTTGTGCCAACTCCCTGTACGGCTGCAGGCCAAATTTATGGAATTAAAGGAAATCCAGATAAGCATCATTTTTAGAAAAATGTTGAGCTAGAGTTCCACAAATATTTTAGATGCTTATGAGAATGCAACAAGGTATTTCTGCGCTGCTCAGGATGTGAACACAAAGGAAAGGAAAGTGTGTTTATTACTGCTCTTCCAGCTGCTCTAATTAAAGGAAAAAGATAAAAGTGCTAACTTGGAGGGGCAGGAGAAAAAAAACAAGTTGTGCAAAAAAGTAAGCTCATGTGAATGAATCCATTTTCCATCGCAACTCATTCAGATAGAGAACTGGCTATTAAAGAACAGTTAGCTAGAAACATAACCCGATTACTTGCTTGTTCAGGAAAAAAATCAATACTTTTAGTAGCAGGCTTACCTATCCAAATACATGCTACATTAACCAATTASTGAGGACATAAAAATGGAGAAGAGAGAAGAGAGAAAAAAAATAAAGACCGCAGGACACACARGGAGGGGTGTCAGGGAGCTTGGGGCCGCAGGGAAGGTGAACTGGCCGCTGGAAGGCAAACTTTTTCATCTCTCAGATAYATTTCAAGATGCACAAACAGCAGCCTTGCATCTCTATGCTGATTTTCGGCTGGGTGAGCAGTCCTACCAGCAAATCCTGTAAGATTACAATCCTGTGGATCACTCCAAGAAACCAAACCGTCACCCCTACTATTGTCACTTGCCTGTAAAAACGAGGTACGGCAGTCGGACATACCCTAGAAGACACCGCTGCACACACGCATAGAGGCTCGGTTCCAGAGAGAATCGCTTCTGCTACAATGTGTTTTCCAAAAGCCTCCCAGGAATCATCTTTCTTGACTCTGTGGTTTAGGGAGCCCTGAAAACAAAATCGGGAACCAGAGGCTAAAAGAACGAGAGGACACTATGGCAGGCATGGTTTCACAGATGTGACTTTTCTCCTGCTTTCCACTAACAGAGGTCATTTATTCAATGGAGGGAGCTCAATATTCTCCTCGAGTAACCTGTCATAAACACTTAGTATTCTCAATGCTCCATCCAAAATACTATGTATACATTTCTGTTTATTATTTTAGTCTAATATTGTCAATTTAGCATTTCAGTATATATGTTTAACCTTATAACCCATTTTGTCCTGCATTTACTGAGGGTCCATCAGCTTTAAAGACGTCTGTGCTCTGGAAAACATCCCACTAGCCAGAGTGGAATGATTTCGACTCCCTCTATCATCGAGGGACAGAGACCTAAATTTGAGGGTAGAATGCTCACATTCTAGGATGGTAGCCTAAATTCAGAGTGTTTCATCCACTGCTTCTCTGTAACCAATTTTATTTCTTGAACTTTTACTTTTAATGCTCTCCCTTTTTAGCGAGACACATTAGAAATGTTTTCAGCTTTGCGTATCAGACAAAAATATACTATTTGTGACTGTGGTCACAGAAATCTTCCTTTATTTCAACCACTACTGAAGAGTAACATCAAACTAATTTAATTTTAATATTCAGAACAAGAATAATTAAAACAGCTTTTCTTAAGACAGATCTCACTCAGGAAGGAGAAAAAGTAAAGATAATTACTTTTTTTTTTTTTCATTATTTGCCCACATCCTCAGGCCTGTTGGTTTTCTGATATGAGCCCTTGCTGCTTTGCACGAGCTAGGAGCAGCTTTCTCCCTGTTACTCTCTGTTCTGTGAGAAAAATAACTCCCCTACCCTAAACAAGCATCCTTTCGTTCCTTTATTGCTAATCTTTAATTGCATGCAGCAGGCTGCTGCTTCACCASAAGGTCCCAAATAACCTATCCGAAGGTTTTGGTTCCAGGTGATTCTAAGAGAGTTAGGTACATTATTTCTACTTACTTTCTGAAAATATACTAATTTCCTTCCATCCTATTTTATTAAATGACATTATCCCGTGAGCACTTTCAAAGCTACACGGGTATATCATACGTGCACCATTCCGGCACAAGTCAGATCTGGAAGTGCAGGAATTATGCAACAAAATTATACAATACGTTGGAAAATTCACTTGTACCATGAAGTGCCAACTAGCAACACCAGTCAGCAAACAGGAAAGATACACCTGCATCATCAGGAGATGCACATTTGCATTTTTGAGGTGAAATGGCGGCTGGATACCATATAGGAAGGGAAACGGAGGAGGGAGCACCACGCTTTGGATACAAATCCACAGGAAACCTGGCTCTTTACTTATAATGCCCAGGGAACAATTCATGTTCATAGGCAGAAAAGAGCAGGCTGAAGATCTGCAGGCCAAAGTTAATACAGCAAAGAACTTTTAATCTACATAGACAAAACAAAACAGAAGAATGGGGAAAAAGCATATAATCAGTGAGTAGTTGTGTTGCCTCAAGGATTGTTTTCTTCCACACTTCTGTATTCCTCAAAATGGGGGGTGGCAGTGTAATATAAGGTGTAAATATATGGCCTTCTCCTTCCTAGTTCTACTTAACTAAAGAAAATTATAACCAGGCTCTCACCCCTCTGCCCATCAGCCTTCCACCTTGCAGAACGTCATTACTGGCGTAACCACACAAGTCTTAAAAAAAGGGAATGACATTTACTAACACGAGGTCATTCCCCTTACCCCTATATCTGAAATGGTCAAAAAATGCTGTGAAGTCAGTTCTCCTAATGGGATTTGGATGCCAGTATTTCTGGATGAGAAGACTTGGGTTAGGTGAGGTTTAATCCATGACTGGGAGGAGAGAGGATAAGAGGGTCCCACTCATGACTTCATTTGATGTTGTATTCAAAACAGCCCCGAAGTCAAGTGACTAAATTCCTATACATTTTATGGGAAAGGTCAAAATACATGATGAAATCCTTCCCTCTCTCTCCTGACTTGGACCCGTAAAGGTTCGATTTTATGCAAATATTGTCAAATGTCAGTCCAAGAGACACTTGAAAGAATAAAGCCAAAACAAGAGCATAACTGAAGAACAATACCCTCAAGATAATTTAAATATGCTATTACAAAGCAAACACAGAAATAAACAGAACATAGTTAAGGTAGATGCAAATACACCATTATAAATCAGTTAACATTTTGACTCCCAAGTATCAAGACTTTTCCCAAAATCATGATATTTATATAGAGTATACATATATATATGGTGTATATATACATACACTACATGGCTGTATATACAATATAGTATATGGCTATACGTACACTATACAGCTTCCAGTGTGCTGGGAAGCCATATTCAGAAAAACATTGCAAAGGAATTATGAGGAGATCTGACTGACATCTCTCAGTTAATCTGAAACACCACAGTTGGACACTTTTTGCTTCTGTATTCCACCCCCCTATGCATTTTGGCGCACTCAGGTTCCGTTTTGTTACGAAGCTCCTCTCTGACACGCCATCCAACATCACAGAATCATAGAATGGTTGGGGTTGAAAGGGACCTTCAAAGATCATCTAGTCCACGCCCCCACCATGGGCAGGGACATCTTGCACTAGATCAGGTTGCTGAAAGCCCTGTCCAACCTGACTTTGAACACTTGTTCATCCACACCATCTGACTCCGAGCAGAGCAGAAATATGCTTCTGTTAACTGTGATTGTACAAGCCCCAAAAAGATGTCTCCTCATCATCCATTTATTTTCATTTTTATTCAACACCAAAGGTATAAAGACTTGAAATCCTCTGAGAAAAAAACAAACATCACTAGTGAAATAAAATGGAGCTGGTGGCAGGCTACTCATTCATACTCTTTCCCCCCACATCCCTGATGGGCCCTTGTTGCCTCAATTTCCCCATCACTTTCCCCTTGGGTCTGATCACTGGCACCAATCCCAAGCTAACAACAGCATCTGACTCCCTACAGAGTTGCTCAGGGCTTTCTCTGTACCTTCCTCCCTGTTTGTAAAGCACAACAAAGTAAGCCCAGACTGTCTAAAAGGAATTGGGAGATCGTGAGCTTGAACTCTTCGTCATACCCAACCGGGAAAGCTCTGGCGCTTCACTGATGGCTACCGCTCACTTAAAAAATCTGACCATTAATTAGGTGAAAAAACTGCCTGTCCATGCTTCATGCTCTTAATCTCCTCAAAACTACATTATGCTAACACAATATTTGGGAGAGGAGGGGAAAGAAATCTAAGCTGTAACTACAGATGATTGCTCTTCAACGTTATTTGGTAGCAGCACTCAGATTTGAGTCCATTTTCCTCACGTTTAGTAAAAGCTAACATTTTGTTCTTAAAAAGGACCCGAAAAAATCCTTCACTAAACAACTGTCCACACATTAAGTTGGGTGAGAGGAATTTAAATTTCTCACTATGGGTAATGAATTCAACTCAACATTCTTCTGTACGCGCTGATCTAGCTCCCAGTTATCCTATAGCAGTTTAAATTTTCTCAACTTTAGCGGCAGGACTATTCAGAGTTTCTTCTGCATCTCATTTCCCTGGCTCACATGCTGACAGTTAGAAGGAGAAAACTACTTTGGATCTACCTTCTTCTATTTTCTTCCCTTTCTAATTTGTTTTACCTAATTTTATTTCATCCCCAGCTCTGTTCCCTATTCCTCAGGCATATGAACAAACATTCAAGATACATTTTGGAATAAAGATAGAAGAATTTGACTGCGGTGGCTCCACAGAGCAAAAGCATAGAGACGTCTGGTTTTAAGCCACCCAAGCTGTGACCCTGTTCCAGCCAGAATCCAGGTACGGTAGTCATCTCCTCACCTGCATATCTGGAACTGGTAAGCAAGTTCTTTTTCTGGCAGATAAAACAAGTAATCTCAAGAAAGGATTTTCCCCAGAATGCTGAAAAAACACCTTTAGGATTTTTATTTCTACTTGTCTTCGGTTTACTAAAAAACTGAAGAACATCATTTAGAAACCCAACTAGATAAGAAAGAGGGAACACACATACAAAAAAGTACCAGTGACAGTGTTCATAAAGCCACCTTCTCACATCAGTCCTCCAATTTCTTTAACACAGTATTGAAATTCAGTGATTTTCCTAATACTTCCCATTTAGAATAGCTTCCTCTGCTAAAATGCAGTCATTCTGCAAACGTGAATGCGGTGCTATACGAAAGACCCAGAATTATGCATTTTCTCCCTTAAACCACACCTGCACAAATACTTGTGCCTATTGAAACCCCTGTAATAAGACTACTGCTCAGTCTGATAATAATATATACAGAATGGAAACCTAAATCTGAACATGTACATAACTGATCCTTCTCCACCTCAAAAAAACAGAAAAAAAAAGGTTTTTTTTATATGGTTGTCCACCACATGTCTTAAACCAAAAGCTCCAATGAACTACGCAGTCTCTAACTATCTTTAATGTCACTACATGTCTTGACATCAATCTGAAACAAGAAAAGGGAAGATTAGAGAATTCAGAAAAGTAAGCAATATTCTTGACAGGTATTGAAGCAAAGACATAAGACCTGGAACCAAGTCTTAAACTATGTGAAGAAGTACAGAGTATTTATCACTAATTCTCCACAATAAAGGCAATTCCCTGTATAACTACCTTTTTTCTTCAGGAAAACATGAAACAAGTCGTTTTCTTTCACAAATGTGTACAGATTTGGGAAAACACAAAAAACCCACACCTAGCTAGTAAAGACAATGAGGGGAGCTTGTACAGTAACAGCCTCGTGTATGACTTGACCTTGCAGCTGCTCGTCACACAGCAATGATAAAACAGAGACTACGAACCCCCATTTCTGATGCAGCTTTTATTTCAGAAGGACAAAACACAACACCGACAAAAGTTAATGTATTGGTTTTCTCACAGAAAAAATACAGAGACCTCTTAAGCAAACACCATCCTGAAACTGTGCTGTGATCATTCAGCTTTCTGACCTCTGTTTTAGACTGCCCCAGAAACTACGTCCAGAGGCAAAGCAAGTAGCTAGATCAGACTTTAGGTAATATATTTGCAATAATTCACCTTGAATGAGGTACATAGTGATGCAATCGCCCCTTCCCCTCCTGAAAGAGTACAAAAATGATAAAAGTATACCAGTAAATTTGATCACAAGGAAACGAAAAATATTTAATATCAATAGATGTGTCCTGGAAAATTTTCACAAACGGTCATTTGCCAAGAATATGAAAGTATATTTCTGGCTCTCACCATCTTGGCTGCAATATATTTATGGTCAGAAGCCAGTTCATTCATTCATTAAAAAATTATACCTGTAATGGTTTTTACTACGCTGTAACATTAACATTTGAAAACTGAATTTGAAAAAGCTTTAGTAAAATTTTTACAAACCCTGAAGACTAAATCTGTTAACCCATAAAATTTGTTCAACTAGGAAAACCTAAAAAACCCCTAAAGGTTTGTTTTGGATGGCTCAAGATGAAGGTTTCACTTGAAAAGGCATCCAGTGAAAGACAGCTGCACAGAGCAGAGAGGTACCCAAATATGTAAGAAAAAAGCTCAGCACTACTTCAGTGTAGGCAGGCAGGTGCTGGGGCACCTATTCTCTGCACACAATTACATGGGGGTATCATTCCCCTCTCCCAGAAGGAAACATAAAAGTAAAATGCTGGCACAAGTCTGCCGGCACAAGGCTGGAGAAAGGTTTACAGTTCAATAGACTGTGGACACATCTCAATTCCACTGTCTCCGCTGGCACACCGCTAATTTCCTCAACCCTTCCCCCAGCAGCTTCTCAGTACAGTTACCATAACCTGCCTCAGCTCTGCCACCTAAGCTCCCCAGTCCATTTCAGCTGAAATAAATCTACTGTTTAAACCGTATAAGTTAAGCAAAATCATTTTGGCAGAAACAAAAGGGTTCCCGTGTTCAGCTGGCAGGTCGGGGTGCAGCAGTAAATGCCAGCAGAAGATGAGTGACGAGCTGCTGGCGGGGTGACCAATGGAGAAGAGTGGTAGCCATTACGGCCATGGCAGTCATGGGCATGGAGACCCAGCACAGCCTGTACTTCTTATACATGCCGCTGCCCTCTTCCTCCTCGGGATGCCCGTGCAAACCACCACTGCCAGTGACAGCACGAAAAAGCCAGTGCCTTTGCCTGCACAGCTGTCCCTCAGGCCCAGCATTTTACTTAGAAGACAACTGTCTACAGTTGGGATCCATACCAGTTGATGGTCAGCTATTTCATTAGACAGGGCTGTCTGGCTCTTAGGTATTTCTCTCCTGTGCACGTGTGAGGGGGGACACGTGGGGAGAGCAAGGAGAAGTACCGTGCAAGAGCTGCCTGAAGGCCAATTTGCATCAAAGTTATTTTTCTGAGGTAGCGTATCTGTTTGGAGAAATTACTGCTAGAAATATTCAAGCACTGGACTTTCTTGTGGAGCTTGGTGGTGGCTTCATTTCTGTTGCGTTCATCTGCACCCCAGGAAGCAGAACGGGAGGGAGGTGGCCCAGGTCCAGGCCGAGAAGGTGTTGGAGCTCCCTGTCTCCTACTGTCATTTCACTCAGTACAAATGGCTGCGTGAAGACAAGGAACGGTCTTCCTCAGGCTCAAGGGGAAACATATTTCTGCCTGGCGGAAAAGGAGCTGGGGGTGCTGGTTGACAGCCGGCTGAATATGAGCCGGCAGTGTGCCCAGGTGGCCCAGGCGGCCAACGGCATCCTGGCCTGTATCAGAAATAGAGTGGCCAGCAGGAGTAGGGAGGTGATCGTCCTCCTGTACTCGGCACTGGTGAGGCTGCACCTTGAATACTGTGTTCAGTTTTGGGCCCCTCACTACAAGAAGGACATTGAGGTGCTGGAGCGTGTCCAGAGGAGGGCAACGAAGCTGGTGAAGGGTCTGGAGAGCAAGTCTTATGAGAAGCGGCTGAGGGAACTGGGACTGTTTAGCCTGGAGAAGAGGAGGTTCAGGGGAGACCTTATCGCGCTCTACAACTACCTGAAAGGAGGTTGCAGCGAGGTGGGTGTTGGTCTCTTCTGCCAAGCAACTAGCGATAGGACGAGAGGAAATGGCCTCMAGTTGYGCCAGGGGAGGTTTAGATTGGACMTTAGGAAAAATTTCTTTASTGAAAGAGTGGTTAADCATTGGAACAGGCTGCCCAGGGAAGTGGTGGAGTCACCATCCCTGGAGGTATTTAAAAGACGTGTAGATGAGGCGCTTAGAGACATGGTTTAGTGGGCATGGTGGTGTTGGGTTGACGGTTGGACTTGATCTCAGAGGTCTTTTCCAACCTTAATGATTCTATGATTCTGTATTTTGATGCATGAATGAATTCAGTCATCTGTACTTAGTTACTCAGTTTGCACATCTTTGATGTTTAAATCAGTTTATCTCCCCCAAAATACTGAAGTTTCTGAAATTGCATTGGACAATGCTCTTTTCCTAGAGATTTATTGTTTCTTAGGTAACACGTTATTATCATGACATGTTGGATCAGTCAGTGTTCCTACAGCAGTATATGAACGCTAAGTACTGTCACCACCCGTTTTCTGACTAATCTTGCTGTCCTTTTACCCACAATACTACTTCCCCTGCCATCTATCTTAAAAAAATAGCAAATCCTATGCCACAGGGTAGCATAACGTCCTCACCTCTTCACCTTCAGTTTAAACTGGTGACAAAGTGGGCTCTTTCAGTTTCCCTCAAAACAAACGTATCTGCTGTCATTCTCTTGACCAACATTGAGACACCTTGCAATTTCTCATTGAACTGCCCCTCTTAACAAAATTAAAGAGCAGAGAACAGATGCCAGGATGCTGTTCAACCCCCTCTTGCCCAAAAAAGGTCTCTCAAGGTCTGCAGCAAGTTGCAGATTCTACAACTTTCCCAGCACCGGTTCCACTTCTCAACCACCAGCTTGTGTCCCCCCCTGTAGAGCCCAAGCACACCCCAAAAGCATCCAATACACGCTTAACACGTGAGCTGCTGGAAATGACAGAGCGCCAGCGTCTCTCCGAGCAGCAGCAGATGTTGAAACAGAAGCTGCAGCAGCAGATACCGGGTGAGCGACCTTCTGCCAGGGCTCGAAGCATGCTCGGTTTCCTACCTGAATACATGAAGCATAAACGAGTTGCAGAACAAGGTCAAGCAAGCTGACACACCTCATTAAATTTCRTCAATGCCTGTATGACCAGGTACTTCAGACACTCTAACTGCTTAATGTCACTGTTGTATTTAAGGAGGAAAGAGATAGGAATATCATGCTGCCTAGAGCACGCGGGTGAATCTGAAATAGTAGGTTTTAACAAGAAAAAAGATATTTCTGTATACACACATAAATAAAAGAAGGAAATTAAACTCATTTTGGGGAGGAGGCAAAATTACATCTTCACCGGCCACAGACGTGCTGGACTAGGGACTGCGTGGGAAGTTTGCACGCACAYGGCAGATACAGAATAATACATTCAATAAAAACACCTAACTTGACTATCTTGATTATAGTTACATTTGGCACCAGGGAGGAGAGAAAACCAAACCTGGCAGCGAACTCGGTCCTACTACTATTTCTAGCCTTTGTTAATTCGGTTGTCTGGGTGCATAATTATCCTACACGCACAGAATTTGTGCTGTTAGGCGTACAAACAGTCAGTTATATAGCTCAACTATTTAATAGTATCATGTTCAGATTTGCTATGCCCCTGAGATGGACATAGGTCACTTCACAATTCTGTAAATTTTAATCTCAGCCTAAAACAGTTTCACTTCACAGCCAGCAAGGGAATAAAACTCACTAAATATTACAAACACAATAAGATGTCATGAGGCGGGAAACTACAACCCATGACTGCACTGTCAAAACAGACATCATGTGGTGATACTCATTATCATCTCCATATTAACCCAAGTTTTATCCAACTACTGGAACATTAAAATAGGATTCAAAATTTACTGTTGATTCTTTGATTTTGCCATTTTCTGAGAAGATATTTATTAAATAACCTGACTAGAGCTCTTAAAAACTGAAACATCCAACCTGATTTGTACTTTATTAGTGAGTTGGATCCTGTATCTCCTGGAAATCAATAGAGCATTATCATCAACTCCAATGAACCTCACGACAGGCATAAGGGCTAAACCCTAGAAGGCTGTACTCTCATTATTTTCTCAAACATGCACATCTCAATGGGGCAGCTGAGGAAAGTGTTTTTAGAAATCATGTTTGAGAGGAGTACTTTAGCACTTAAGTATTTCCAAGTAAGTGGAAATACTTATATGCATGTTTTCGAGAAGTCTAGAGATACTGATTTACAAGAACTTACGCTCCTCAAGTTTCAGTTCTTCTCAACAGGAAAATTTCCAGTAATGTCATCCTGTATAGAAAATGCAATTTGTTACCTTAAAACATTCATAGGATATTTTAAAGTGTGAATGAAAAAGCCCAAATCAAGACCACTGTGTGAAATATTGAACATCAGATCCTGGCATGCTTTTGCGTACTATGTACCCTAGAGTAGGTACAATAAAATAAATTTTCTACAGAAAGAAATACTTTAACACTTTAAAGTGTATTTATTCTAGTTCAGATGCCAGAGGAAAAAATGTGTCTGTTTGTTACATTAAAAAGAATGAACTATGGAATTACAAAACATCATCTCATAACTATCTAGGCTCAAGTACAATTCCCAGGCCAAATTAAACCTTCAGCTTTATTGTGAAGCTGCCTGAAAAGGAACTCTGCAGGTAATGCTTCAACTTGATTCGAGCAGTCAGTCGTGTGTTTCAGGTTACGAAATGATTTCACTGCCTTAACTTCTGTTTGTTTTAGTGACTGCTGGGGGTGCTACGCTGCCAAGCCATACGCATGCGTGCCCCCATCCCTGTCTCTGGTGTCTGTTTGCAGCAGGAGATCTGGCATCAGGAAAGGCATGCCCAAAGGACAGAGAGGTGGTTAAGGGGAGAGTGGGCTTGCAGGTACCATGAGCCCTCAGCAGCTGACTTCTGAATGGTGAGCGACATCCTTGCCTATCTAATGGCAGGGGAAATTTCTTCATCCCTGAATATAGCTGTCAGCATCCTGAGCAAAGAAATATGGTACACCAACCTAGGAATATGAGGGGACTCTGTACTGACAGACAGAAGTAAGTGAGGAAGGTGAGTACCCGATATCCTGTCTCCAGCTGCCACCAGATGTTGATGCTCTGGAGGAAAGTGAATAGTACACAGTAATTACTCATAATCCCAGAAGTCAAATTAAGCACCAAGAAAAAATGGTCTTCCTGACCCAAGAGAAAACCAGCCAAGTTCTGAAGCATAACATTTTATTATAATCTTGTCCAAGGTAGCAACATGTGCTACAATACATGGAAAGCACTACAAATAATCTTGTTTTCTCGATCCAGGGAAGAATGTAGGTGAACAGAGCACAGTCCTTCTCCTTTCTGCATGCACTGGAAATGTCCTCCACCGAACCAAGCCAAAGCACCTCTTTGAGAAGAAAACCCCATCTCACTTTAAACACTCCCAGCAACAGCAAATCCATTACAATGCTTTATTGCCCTCATTGCTACTTATTATTTCCAGGTACAACATACCTAACTTCAGCTCCCAGACACTGGATGTCTCAGCAGGGTCAAGTAAGTATCACGTATTTTCCTTACACATATGAACAATATATACAGGCATCATTTCCCCTCTCAGGCTCTTCTGAGCTGAATAAACTGTACACCCTGCATTGTGAAGGTGGGTTTCCAAACCCTGGATCACTTTTGTCACTGTGCTCTTACTAATATTTCACATCCTTCCTCACATGTGAGCAGCAAAACCAGATACAGAATTCCCATGATCTTATTAATGCCACGTACTTTCCTATTTCTGTGCAATATTTATATTCCTATACAGCCAAAGACCACACTTGAGTCTCAGCATTACAATGAAAACTCCTGTTGAGATGATTCTCCGCACAAATTCTTAAGCCTTCTTTCAAATTGCCAGTTCAAAGACAGTCTCCTATCCTGCTGGTGTAACTGCATTCCTGGTTCCTTTGTATCTGGCTGCATGAAAAATGCCTTCTGCTGGATGCTAATAATTTTAAAAAGTGATTTGGAGTACGCCGTACTAGTAACTCATTCCACACGCGCACAAAACTGCATGTAATCTGTTGGTAACGATGAGATATCATCACAAAAACTGCCAATATAATGATATTAAACAGCCTTACACCAAGATCCAGCCCCCGGGGGAACCCCACAAGAAACAGCTGCACTCCCATAGAAGGCACGCCTAAGTTCCTCTCTAAGCTAAGAAAGATTTATGAAGCAACTTTGCCAATGTTTGTGGTATTTATTCCACAGTGACTCCATGGCACAATTGTTTTAAACTCACACTTCACTGCAGAGTTAATAGATATATCAGGGACACAATATAGGGTGAGTCTGCTACAATAGAACAGTTGATGAATAGCTTAGGAATTTGGGAGATGTGGTTTTTTACAATTCAAAACGYTGGGAAGCAATTTGCTCTAGTTCTACTGTAAATTGGTCTTTAACAATTGTTAAGTCATTCTGAAAGATTCAGAACGAGTAAGCCCTGGCTTGTCATTTATTTCAGAGGCTCCATTTTAAAGTTTTCAATTTTTCAGCCAGGAAAACAACAATGAATAATGTGAGTAAGGAAAAGCATTCATACAATTAACCAAAGAACCATAGAATCATAGAATAGTTTGGGTCGGAAGGGACCTTTAAAGGTCATCTAGTCCAACCCCCCTGCCATGGGCAGGGACATCTTCAGCTAGATCAGGTTGCTCAGAGCCCCATCCAACCTGACCTTGAATGTTTCCAGGGATGGGGCATCTACCACCTCTCTGGGCAACCTGTGCCACAGTTTCACCACCCTCATCATAAAAAATTTCTTCCTTATATCTAGTCTAAAACTACCCTCTTTTAGTTTAAAACCATTCCCCCTTGTCCTGTCGCAACAGGCCCTGCTAAAAAGTTTGCCGCCATCTTTCTTACAGGCTGCCTTTAAATACTGATTGGCTGCATAAGGTCTCCCCGAAGCCTTCTCATCTCCAGTTGAGAATAACCAACCAATAAAAGAAAACTTAAGAGTTTTACGTTTGATTCTCTATTTAAAAAAATTCAGAAACAACTGAAAAACAGAAGACAACCCAATTAGTCAACTAGGTAACCTATTAATTAATATTATAATTCAGCAGCATATTTCCATGTACATAAACATATACACAGTATTGATGAAGCTTGTAGCACCACCTATTAGGCAGTTGCTGAACACTTCCAATGCAAGATGCTGCTTCCAGCTGCTTGTAAATTGGCCAGGCTTTGACTGTTTGGGTTGAAATTTTCCAAGTTGAATGTCTGCCTCAGGCTAAACTTTGTTCCATGTGTTGTAGAGGTTGCCTCTGAGGGAGGGGTGCAGAAAGAGGTAGACTGCGATTAGAAGAACTCAGCCAAAATCCTTCAGCTATTTTCAGAACAAGACCAGGGAAAATGCTGTCTTTCAATGTTAACAGAAATCTCTGGCAAACTTGGAAGGCTATAGCACCCTTCTAGCTCTTGGTGACAAATTTGAAATCTGACATGAGGGCTGGAGCCACTATATCTGAGGTGTCCTTTGTGCTGCCCCCATGAAAAATCCACCCGCATTTGGTCAAACGTCCAAAGATAAATTGCACTTTGTGCATTTTCAGTAGGTATTTGCTAGGCCATGTCCACATTCTTCTCAACTCCTCATGCCGATCAGACGACATAGGCCATCCCCACAGCAATAAGCAACTTCTACCCCAGCACCCGTGCAGGACAGGGCTGCAGCTCAAATAACTGCGCTCCAAGCCAGGGAATGGCAGCAGGCTCCAGGCTTTCCACATAGGGGCTGGTGGAGACCATGATGGCACCAGGTACTTGGGACATGAGCAGGAGTCCTGCTTCTCCTTGCCCTTTCCCTGCCCCATCCTACAAGTCTTTGCAGCAACACAGACCACTGCCATGACCTACCACCACCGGTTATCCTCAACAGAGAGCTCCAACAGCAGAGTCCCAGGYGTTACATCAGGAATCCAGCCGACGAAGGATGGCAACATGAGTATGCTACCCTAGGCCGCCTATCTGCTTTTTGGCTCTTTTCCTAAGGGAAAGAAAACCTAGGAAATTACACACTAAAAGCAGTATTAAAAATGTGATTAACATGGCAGAATTTAGGAATTATTAGAACTAAGTGGCCTACGGTAATTAAAACGGTCTCCTAGTGCTTATATGCATGAAGATCAATCTTTAATTGCAACTGACCTGGTCACATTTTTTTCTCCATAGAAGCTTTCCTATAATTAACACACAAATCCCTCTTTTTGCCCTTGTTCTCTAGAGCATCACTACACACTTTCAAACCACAGAGGGAATTATTTCTTTTCTCCCAGGTTCTTTTATGGTTCTCATCATTAATGTGATCTTATGGATCAGTAATCCGTAAGATAAAGGATACTGTTATCCATGTTTTTTTAAAGATGGGAAACTAAGATATGAAAAGATTAGAGCAAAAAGCTATGGACACTGAGCAAGCAATTCTGACACTCAAGACTTTTATTTCTAACATGCTTAGACCTACAAAACATCTTCTCTACATCGAGAGCGAACAGCCGAAGACTTTTGTCCCAGAGGGACAAGTTCAGCATAACTGCACAGCAGATCCCAGGGACTCAGGCCAGGCACCCAGACAAACCAACAGCCCGCGTGCAAAAACCTTTACATTTACGTGGAAATCCTATGGGAAAGGCAGGGGCTGCAAAATCCAATTCTCCAGCCGTCTCAGCCATGAAACTGACTCCTCCTTATCTGCCTCATTCACGTCACCTCTTCTCACTGCTGCCCGGCCAGGGAGCTGCGACACCTTGGCAGATGCACCTCTGGTCCATCCCCGAGCTGGCCGGGAAGGACAATGGCGGATCATGTCACGATGGACGGCATCATCGTGCAAAGGTCCAGCACGGCCAGACGAGGCTGGCATTTTTACAACTCCTGAGCATTTTGCTTTGCAAACTTATCAATGGGGTAGGGCTGAGCGAGGTGGAGAGGTAGTAAATGTGTAGAATATAGGGTATATAGAGATCAGCTACATTCACTGGGTGGCAGGCGTGTTTTGCATGATCCAGATACGTGTACATACAGAGGTATACAAATGAAACCTCTTAAATACAGTGCTTGTTCCCTGTCTCAGAAGAAGCAATTGAACAGACACGGTAAAAAAAAAAAAAAAAATCCCACAGAGCAAAGTTAACATATTCCACCTTCATTTTAACACCAGCTTCTTGTCTGCAGCACTGAGGCGTTCAAACTGTCCTGGCACTCAACGGTCTGAGCTGTGCGGACACACAGTGGCCCACGTCACTTCTGTAGGTGGGTGCCCTAACGCGAGGTGGCACGGACCGTGCAAGAGTCTCCAGAGAGTCTCTGCTGCACTAATTAATGCGTAAAGAGCAACGCCTGCAGAGGCCAAGCCTTTAAACTCTTCCCCAATTTAACAAACTTTGGTGGGGGGGAATTTTTTTTTGGACTAACAGCTGTAAATGCACCCATGTGCGTAAGCAGCTAAGTTTTAAAGTTCAGAGAAACATAAAAAGCCAGGATTTTCCACGGATTGCCACTTAGCATCTAAGCAGAACAATTTCAAAATTCGCTTGAAAGATGTTTGTGGAGAAGAGGCCGTCGACCAAGTTTCAACCCAGTGCATATTTTTATAACCAAGTTGTAAACTACATAAAAACTACACTTATAATGGAAATGCTGACAAATGCATAACTACTGCAGTTAGCTATGACAGTCTGACCACAAGTCCTCCTTCAAGAAGAAGCAAGATTTACTTCCCCCCCTCCTTTTCAAGGCTGCTTGACAGCAATCTGGGGCGGGGGGGGGGGTGATACGTACGGGTACCTCTGTCTTATCCTTTTATTATGAATTTAAGCAACTCTTATTCCACTTATTTCCCACATGTTGAATGAGCCACCCCCTGTTTTTGCCATAAACAACCAGAGGGCCTCTTAAACCCATGACTCACTCCGCAGGCTTCTCCTCCACCCTTGTGCGCGACTATAGCAAAAAGGTTGCCAACTGTAGTCGGTGAATTAACATTATTTTTTCGCGGCACCGTCGGGAAATAAGTCACACAGCGCTGGGGAGGCGTGCGTGCGTGTGGAACACAAACGCGGTATGACTTTTATTTGGCGGAGGGGGGAAGCAGCTGAGGAGGGGCTTCTTCCGTTCATCAGCCCCGGCCACCCGGAGGCACGGGAGGGACAAATACCCCCCGGCGGCAATACGGCCCCTCCGGGGCCGACGTCTCGGGGGCGACCGTGTGCGACCGTGTCGCGTCCCCCCGGCCCCGGGGCGGCGCCGGCCCTTGGCCCCGGCCCCCTCCCCCGCCGCCTCAGGCGCCCACGCACGCGCCGCGGCCTCCCCGCGCAGGGGCGCGCGATCGCCAACCGTCCCGCGCGCGCCCCCGCCCCAGCAGCGCGGAGCCGCCGCTGCCCCACGACGGCGCGGAGAGGCTGCGGGCGGGGAGAGGCAGCCGGAGGGGAGAGCAGGGCGGCGTCGGCAGGAGGAGGCGGCGGCGAAGTCGGCAGACAGCACCCCCCGGCACACGCGCTGCCTGAACTCCTCAGAAAGTTGGCAGGGGCGTCCGGCGGGACGGGGCGCCGCTGGCCGCGGCCCGAGGGCGCGCACCGCCGCCTGCCCGCCCGCTCGGGGCCCGCCGCCGCCTCCCCAGCCCCTTCGCACCCCCGCCTCGCACCTCCCGTCTCCCACAGCCGCGGCGGGGCAGGAGCAGCTCGGCACGGGGTGCTGCCGGCGGCGGGGCTCGAACCCGTGCGCCGCGGAGGCTCGCTCCCCGCTGGGGAGGGGGGAGATCCGCCCCGTCCCCCCAAGCGCGGGGCTCGCCGCAACCTGTGGTGCGCGGGCGGGCGGCACTCACCGAGCGGCGGCGGCGGCGGGTCCCTCGCCGAGCGGCTCCCCGCAGAGCGCTCGCCTCTCCCGGGGGCGGGGGAGGAGGAGCGGGCGAAGGCAGGAGGTGGGGAAGGGCGGGGGAGGAGAGCGCGGATTGAGCCCTCCCGGCTCCCGTCGCCGCGCTCCCTCCCCCCGCCCCGGCCCGCCCTAGCGGCGCGGCGCGGCTGGCGGCGAGCGGAGGGGACCGGTGCGGTGCGGCGGCGCTGCCGGGGAAGCGGCAATGTGAGTGCCGGGGGCCGGGAGGGAGCGGGCAGGGCTGGACGCGTTCCGCCCGCAGCCCCCCGCCCTGGGGGCCGGGGTTGGGCAGGGCCGGCAGCGCGGGGTGGGAGCGCTGGCGGCAGGGCCGGGCCTGGCCCCGCTGCCCGCAGGCCATGGGGAGGCCTTGGGCAGCCGAGCTGCGGCTGTGCCCCAGCTGCGGCCGGCGACCCCCGCCTCGCTGACCGAGTTATTTGCCTTTCGCTCCGGTCCCTCTGCTCCTGTCCGTCCTCCCCCCCTCACCCGCCCCCCGCGGTTGTTTGTTTCTGCTGTGCTTTCGGCCCCTTATCTCTCCCAGACACGCCGGGCAGCTTCGCCTCCCGCCCGCGGGGGACTGCACGTCCTATAGCGCGGGGCGGTGATCGCTGCGGGGGAGGGCGTCTGTCCCTCCGTTCCCCCTGCCCCTCAAACCGAGGCCTGCTCTGGCGCCTCTGGTTCTGGGTGAAGCGTGTGGAAGAAAACCTCAGTGCCTTGGTTTTGCTGGCCATCGCTACTTCTTTTAAGTGTTTAATTAGAAAATGTGTGTTAATACCTGACTACGTTTGCGGGGGGTAAAAATCCAAGCTTTGGTCTTTATTAAGTGAGAATGTCATATGAATGGCATTTTTTCATTTCTGTTACTTTTCAAGATATCCTGACTTCCCTGCTGGGAAAAAAAAAAATCTTAACCTGATGAAAAATTTCTTTAGAGATCCTTCTGTGGGGAAGTACTTGATGGTTAGGTTGTGTGAGCCTGTCTGGCAGACTGATACGACATACAGCAGTGTTCTTAATTTTAGTTATTGCTAAAATTATACCTGAACAGCTTCTTGACCCAATTTATGTTGCTGGTTTTTTCCTCTCTCTTCTAATTCTTATCATATTCTTCCCGACATAGCCCATATCCTTCTTCTGCATCTACAGCAGCAGACCTCTGCTCTCAGTTGATATTCCTGACTTCAGATATTTAGCTTTTGAAGACTGACTCAGGCAGGTTCCCTGTATAAGGAAGAAACATGGACCTGTGGAGTTCAATTTGCTTCTCAGATGCCTATTTAGGATAGAAGATGCCTGTTTAGGATGGAAAGAGTGGCATTTTGGAGATGACAGTCTCCATCTATTGACATGGAGAACTTAGACACTTAGACAYTTAGAACTTAGACAACTCGATAGCTCACTTTTTAGACAGCTGAAGTTAGGGGAGGTGAGGTCCGTTGAAGCTCCATACATGCAGAAGGCTGCCTGCCCTCATATTCTTGTGCATTCTTGTATATTGTTAAAAATATTTGTAGCGTTACCTTTCAAGTTACATCATTTACAATTTGGGAAGGAGATCTGGCAAAGCAGATCCACGCAAATGATTTTCAGGTCAGACTGAGCAGCTTGTGCAGAATCTGCTGTCTGCTCAGATTGTCTTGCGGGACATTATGATTTTTATGTTGTTCAGAGGGGGCTAATATAGTAATAAAAAGAAACAGCCATTCGGGTTGTAAATTAGCATTTATAGGAGGATTGCCAAAAATACAATTGAATTGAAGGCCAGAAGAACAAAACCCTTCACAGAACTGCCCTGTTCCATGTAGATGAAACTCTAATCCAGTACTACTCTGTAGGAGCCCACATATAGATGTAYATTCTGTGATATATTAGAAGATCGACAAGCTAAGGTTAGGTAGAAGGACAGCCCCATATACTACGTGTGTCAGGGATGCTTTTTACTTGAGTCTTTATATTTCAATACCATTTTTTTTAAAATAAAAATTAAGGGTACATATCTAAGGAGAGTTTTTAGGGTAGGATTAGCGCATTATGAATGAATGGAGTTGCTGTGAATTATTTGGGAGCGTGGGTTGTTAGGGCCGTGGCACTGGGACCTACTTCTCGGTTCATGAAAACCCTTTCCTTTTTTGCCTCCTTCCCTGCCAATTTTAGCGTTGCATTCTTAGGTCTTACCAATACTGGGATATTTGAATTAGAATTACCTGTTCTGAAATGGCTTCCCGTGTGGAGGGTCTATTATGAAATATATGTGATTTTTTTCTTTTGTTCTTTCTACTTCCTTCCATTACAGAAGTATTATTTCTCTTTAGAAGTACACAGTATTCCCGGATAGAATTTATTACTATTTCTGAATACTATGTGCTGTTGAGTGGCTGTTACAGAACAGCCACAATAGCTAATCTGAATTCATTTCCTTGTGTAGTCAAGAACTTGAATCTGTGTATTTCTTACTTCACACACCTGTATTCAAGAAGGTCATGTATGCACAAGCTGTTCAGTGCTCAAACCTGCAGAAAGCTGGAAGATATTAACTTTGTGTAAAGTCTTCAGAGGTTGTAGATATTAAAACCGAAGAAGACTGCTGAGCATGTGTATGATGTTTTTTAGGTTAAAGGCTTATAATTTGGCCAGATATATCCCTGATATGAACCCCCTGCATCCCTGCCAAATTTCAAGTCTGATGTTTTAGAACAGAGCTATTCAAAGCAAGTGCTTCCAGATTTTGTTTGCATGGCCAAATTTTTTTTTTTCTTGTGTTCAGAACCACCTGAAACAGTTGTTTCTTTCTCCCCCCACTTTCAGTTTCAGCCAGTATGTTGTAGGAACCAAACCCTCCAGCCCGGTCTCGAAGTAAAGTTTGGCAAAGCTGTCTCAGCTGAAGATAGCTTCTTTATGAGGGTTTCTTAAGCTTCCCTATATAAGGAAGGCTGACTGCACCACCTGTTAAAACATTAATAATACTGTAAGTTGTTAGGAGAAGCAGTTCGCAGGTTGACAGTTCGGGACCCTGGACCCCGGTACTGCTGGAGTTACTCTGCAGGTTGCTTTCTGAACGTTGTTGACAGAATCTGTCCCCTTTGTGTGCTCCCAAACGCATGGTTCACGTGCCGTAGGAGTGCGTAACCCAGTCATTGCAGCGTAGGCTGCGTGATTCTCATGGCTCAAGAAATGAATTATGCAAAGTAAAAATACCTGAGTTTCAGCATTTTCTCTCTGAGTTTAAGTGTTTTCATATCATTTGAAATGACGAATGTGGCAGGCGCTGTTAATGCAGAGTTGCTACTTGTTCTTCCCCATCTTCTCACTCCCTCTGAAGTTTTAAATGAATTTCAGAAATCTCAAAATGATTTTAACATTGACACTATTTGCACTCTACAGCTGTTTGCAGCAAAGAGTTTGTCATTGCATTAAAGTTTCAAGAAAACAGTTTGATGTTCACTCCCTCTTTTTCCCTCCTTCCCCTTTAGCCCTCTGAACACGTTCTGCCCCTGAGTGGTTTGACCAGTAAAAGTTGAAAGAAAATCACTGTCCTTTAGGAGACACAAATTTCTTGCAAGTTAGTACAGGATTTCCAACTCTGGCTGAAAGTTTACAGCAGTTTGTCCAGAAGTTGTCCAGTACCCATCTGTATTGGCGCCGCTCTGTTCCCTGTGTCCCCAGTAGCAGGTTGCCAAGCTGACTTGCTCAGCCAGCTCTGGAAAATCGGGCTCTGAGTGGACTTCGTCAGAACCCTTCCTGGGAGGTAGAGCTTCACAGTAAAACTTGCAGACCTCTCGGGGTTTGTGTTACCAAGCTGCCATTTGGATAGCCACACCTGGGTAAATGCGTACAGTGCTGAACCTCAACCCTGCAAACCTGGACAAGCCAGACTTGATGCACTCTGGACTGTTTCTTCGTTTTAGTGAAAGGAAGATAGATAGTTGTGGTGGTGATGGCTAGCTGGTCAGCTTTCTGGTCCTTAGCAGGTTGGCCCAGCTGTAAAGCTGAAAACAAGAATCAACCTTAACTTTACTGATGTAAGTGCAGGCAGAAGATTAGGACTCTTACATCTTAGATGATGTCGAAGGATTTAGAGACAGTTGAGGAGCTATAGCTCAAATAGGAAAAAGGGCCTCGAGGGGTTTCTGAGCTCTGAATTTCTCCCTCCCACTCAGCTGGTTTTCCAGCCAGAGTGTTAGATTTCCCAGGCTTTGGCCCTAGTACATTTTGATATATAAATCTCAAAAACCTTTTAATTAAATGTGTGACTAAGTAATCACCCAGTTTTAAAGTACACCATTTAGGGATGAGCAGATTTCTGTTTAAATCGGGGGAAGCCCAGCTGCTTCTTTCTAGCTTTCCAGAAAATTGCTTAAAAAGCTGCGTGTTGCTAACACAGGTTATAGGTTGATACATTTTTGCAGAGCATATCTTTCATACTTACACTTATAAATAATCGTAGCCTCTTAGAAATTGTATTTTTACATTAAGCACTGGTAAGAGAGCGTATTCTGGTATCTGCTTAAATTTTAAGAGTTGAGTCGATCAGGTCTGTTTCTATTATGAAAGATCTGCTCACACGTACCATAAGGTTTGAGGGTGCTATCGTTGTGCATGGAAGAAGTTTTGGTTTTATTGAATAAAAATGTCAGGAAGTATTTTCCTTGAACTCTGTACATTGATCTTCAGACAGAAGGCAAAGATTCATTTTTTGGACTCATCTTTTTTAATGTTCTCAGTGTAATCTTGAACTGTTCTTGTTTTTGCCCCTCATTCTTTTTCGTTTTAACTTAAAAACATAGAAGTCTGTTGCTGGAATGTGTTCTGTTGAACCAAAACATTGCATCTGTTGCTGCAAGCCAACGAGAAATGGAATTGTTTCTGCAGAAGCCTCATCTGGCATTAAAAAGCAGTTTTTGGTGAAGAAACAGCCATTGGAGGGCTTGTTTGTTTTATTGTTAAATACTTTTATGTACTAACTTTTGAGCTCTGAAGAGTTTTCCCCAAGTTTCCTCACACATATGCAACTTATCTAAATTGCATGGTTCAGAAATACTCACGTTTTTTCACTGAAACATCCAAACAATTTACTGCTGTGTATGTGACCCCACAGGTCAGAATCTGTTCTAGGATTCCCGCAGTAGCTTACGTTGTCCAGAACTGCACCTTTGTGTTGCTAAGCTCACTGTGTACAGTATCCGAAGTAGACTTTGACAGTAGATCTGAAGTTTTACACTTAGAAACATTTATTGTATGGATTTTTATGAAAAACAGTGCAAGTTGCACTTTTCTGTCAGTTCTGTGTTTAATTAGGGTATCTAGAGCTGCTTGTTTATCTCTGGCTTGCTTTGTCTTATATTTCTGGTTCTTTCAGCATCACCTCTGTTGTAAAAATTTTGCAGTCTTCGGGGGTCAGATGGGCACAATCCCAATACTGAACTGTGCTTTATGGGACACAGTAGTCAATATAACTACTCTTGCTTGCTCCCCATACTTTGTTTTAAAAAAAACAAAACAAAACAAAACAATCTTTTAGCACTCGATCACCCAAAGAAGACTAAATTTAGTTTCTGAAGCTATATATATATAAAAAACCTGTGGCTTTGATTATTGTTTCAGATTATACATTTTTTTTTTTTTTCTTCTCTCCTCAGGGCCGATTACTGGAAATCTCAGCCAAAAAAATTCTGCGATTACTGCAAGTGCTGGATAGCAGACAACAGACCTGTACGATGGTCTACCGTACTATGCCAATGATTCTGAAATACTAGGAATTTGAATTACAGGCTTTTAACATCACTTTTGATACTAATCTCTTGATGCATGAAATTTGTGCTTTAAAAATGCCTTTGTAATAATTGTGATATTTAAAATACATTACGTGAGAGCCAGATAACTGCATACAAGATGGTGTGTGCTGTTCTACTCGGCAATACAGATAAGAACTGAAATATCTGACCCTGCTTTTTCTTCAGGTTCTGTAACTTAACATTTGATCGTCTTGAAACTTTGTCTGCGCCTGTTCCTAGCCTTAGTATGCAAGTAGAAAGCAAAACCTGGCATACGTACTGTTTATACCTGGTAGGCCTGGTACAGCCAGCACTCCGTGCTTTAAAGCAGGTTTCTTTCATTTCACACAGCCCACAGAAACATTACTGGGTTACAGAAAGGTGTTTCGGACTTGCAGATGCCTTTTGCAGACTACTAGACCCATTGGTTTCTCACTTAGAAATAAGTTTTGCATTCCTGACTGGATGCCAGGGGTACTCCTGGAGCTGAGCTTCATCCGGCTTACAATGAGATACCTGCAGTTCAGAATGACAAGTGTGAGCTAATTGGTTGAGGTTTGTTCTTGTAGTCAGTGAAAAGAAATACATGTTAAAGGGGGGCATTTGCGTAACTTACAAAGTCTGTCTTTAAACGAGATGAATCATCCCCTGGATGTGCATCCTCTGCACATCAGTTTGTGCAAAGAAATTCTAGGGTTACGAGGTCAGGCTTAGGCACCTGACATTTGAACACCTAAATGAGCTCAGATATTTTTTGTGAGAACCACATGAGGACTTCCACTGTTGTACCTGTAGAGCTTCTGAACTCCTTCCAGTTTCTATTGGCTTCAGTCTTTCTGGCAGCTTTTTGGCTTGCAGACTGTTCTGTTGTCCTTAGTTACCCAACTCTTCCACCTTGCCTTTTCCTCGCTCAGATTTGTGGACCTGCAGACTAGTTTAAGTTCATGGGATATTTGTGGAGCGTAATATAATCTCATTAAGGAACATAGCTAATATTTGGAACTCTAAATAAGCCATATGGTTTTTAAAAGTTTGCATGAAAACAGAGAGGGTAAAAAAAAAAAAAAATCAAGGGATGATACTTGGACGGCTAGCATGGAGAGGGAGCCCAGATTCCCTGTTACTTGTCTCTAATCTGTGTGCTGAACAGTATCATTTGAAAAATTTTAAATCTTATAAATACAGACTGAAATTTTATGATACCATTTTGGAGTGTTACTGAGTGTTACTGATTTTTCATAATTTCTGTTGAGTATTCCTCAGTGTTCCTGAATTCCTATAGCCATTTTATAGCTATAGTGTTTGCTGTAAGTGTTTTCAGAACAGGTCACTTTTAGGTGCTTGTTCAGCTAAGTTTAGTCTAACTAAATTAAAATTATATAATACATACTCTTTTCCTTGTTTTTTCTCACTTCTAAGAGCATTGAGTTTCATGAAAGAGGAAAGAATCATAAAGAAAATGTGGCAAAAAGAATTAGTGAGGTAACTCAACTATCTTATTTTCACGAATACTTATTTTTAATCTCTTTCATTATCAGACTTGTTTAATTTATTCTGTTGGGTTTTTTGTTTTGTTTTAGATTAAAAAGAAAAGCTTGGAAAAAGCAAAAGAAGAAGAAAACATGTCAAAAGAATTTGCAGCAATGGAGGAGGCTGCAATGAAAGCATATCAAGAGGATTTGAAAAGGCTTGGAATTAAGCCAGGTAGTTCATATAGCTGCCAAAGGATTAAAAACAGAATTGAAAGAATATTGAATAGGAATGTTTTTTCTTAAATTAGGTTTTAGGAACATGAGAGGAGGCCTCCAGGACTGTGTTTGCTCATTTTTAAAAAAAAAAAAAAAAAAAAGCCTGCAAATTGCCAGTAGTAGAAGTTGTTTTTAGCTACAGTGTCCTCTGGTCCATGGAACAGTCCAATTTGGAGTAGGAAAATTAAACAATGTGATAACAAAAAATAGGCTGTAGTTGGTGCTTTGAATCAGCAGTGCTGCTTTCCTTAGTTAATTTTATGTTTCACTTTTGCCACTTGGAGACAAAAGTTCTATTGAGTGGGAGAGGTTGGGTTCCCACTGGTGTCCAACAGAGGAGATGAGAATCTCCTACTCAGCTTGCAGTTCAGCAAGTACCTTTGTTCTGTCTATGTGAAGACATACTATCCTTTAAAAATGTTTGTAGTTTCAAGCTCCTGTAGAAGCGATCTTTTTCAGAACTCTTAGTTTCTTTTTTGTTGTTTTTTAGTTAGAGCTCATTGGTCCTTCCAGTTTTTCTCTTTATGTTATTCATCTTTTGATATTTGGACTTTCTTATGACACTATAGTATTGCTACAATGCAAGATTCTTTGACTATAATCTTTTAAGTTTACCTGGTATGAGTGTAATACTAATGAGTGAAAGTACTCATAAGAACAAAACTTCCTATTTGCTGTTGCTCAAGAGTGACTAATATTTAAGCTCAGATTATTACTCTTGTTTTGAAAGAGAGTATTATTTTCTTTAAGATGATGTAGGTCCCAGTTCAACACAGAGTAAAACACCGAGTAACACAGTGGAAACTAAAGGAAAGAAAGAGAAGAAAGAGAAGAAAGAGAAGAAGGAAAAGAAGGAAAAGAAAGAAAAGAAAAAAAAGACACCTCAGGACACCTCAATGCCACCAAAAATTGAAACGAAGGAGTGGGTGCAAGGATTTTCTCCTGAAGGCTATACATATTACTACAACACAAGAACAGGAGGTAAAAACTAGTGAGGAGCAAATGCAGATACAGTTACTGGATATGAATGAGAAAAGACTACCTGCATTTCTTTACTCTTCTGCTCTCTCAGTATTAAGCTGATKATTAAAATGTGAACAATTAGATGGAGTTATGATATTTAACATTCAAGGCTTAGACATCCAGAACTTCAGACAGGTTTTGCTGT
The DNA here is from genome assembly GCA_035582835.1 of Phoebastria nigripes. Lineage (NCBI taxonomy): Eukaryota > Metazoa > Chordata > Aves > Procellariiformes > Diomedeidae > Phoebastria > Phoebastria nigripes. The sequence goes on along the minus strand of JAYKAV010000866.1, from coordinate 325,638 downwards.
TTGTTAATAATGGGAGAATGCAGTAATTCCACAGTTTCTGGAAATGTTGAGCCTTTCAGAGGTTAAGTATACAAAAGTTAGCTGTGTTCTTCCTAAAGAAGCTTTCTTATCAGGAATGTGAAATAAATTGATTGCGCCCAAGTAAATGAGAGCAGTTATGGATTGCTGTCTGATTGTTTCTTTCCACATTTACAGGATTTATCTAACTGACTGACTTCTGTTGAGGAGCTATGTGTTATGACCTACTTTAGAGCATAAAAGCAACCCTCTTCTATGATTAGTGAGACTGTTACAAACTGTTTCTTATAAATTTAAGGATTGACATTAGTATTTACCATAGTCTTTCCTCATACAAGGTAACTTCCAAAAGGTAAAAATCATGTGTGTTTAGTTTCCTCTCGCCTATGCTACCATTTAAAAAACAAACACCTTTTTTGTACCAAAATTCCAGTATCTGTGTATCAGCCATAGTTTAATAGAGTCTGGAAGGTGGTTAGTCCCAGTAAAGCCAACTGTAATGATGATACTTTGGTTTATTGTTCCTACCACAGTTTGATCAAGGACGATTTACATTCCAGTGAGGTGTATCTATATTACTTGTTTGTATGTGCGCACACATCAGTGTCATACCCTTTAGATCTGTTTTTTCTAAATATTATTAAACATAAACAGGATTGAATGATGGGTGAAATATGTTTTTGCTTTTTAAGAATCACAGTGGGAGAAACCTAAAGGATTCCAAGGCAACTCTCAAAACGCACAAACGGTAATCAAATACTGTTATTCATACTTGTCTTTGTCCTTGTAAACACTTATCAGAAATAAGCTAAGAAATTTGCAAGTCTTCTGATTGCAGAAGATAAATTGTTTGCTCTTAGTGAACTTAGGAAAACATAATTTTAATATATAGAATGGGTTATGATATACTTGATGAAAACTGAAATTTTGCTATCCAATCTTTTTTGGCTAATTTGTTTATCAAGGGAAAAGAAGTGATAGTGGTGGTTGTGTTTTTACAAAATATGCTTTTTTGATGCTTCAGCCCATAAAATTGAAAGCTTTTGGGAAATTCTGAATAAATTCTGTTCAACCTTTTGTGAATGAAATGTAATAAAAAAAAAAAATCAAAACTTACACATTTGAAATAGTTAAGACTCCTTTATCTTAAGAACCATTGAGATTGCCTTGTCAGATAGTAAAAAAAATAAGAGTGCCTATTTTTTGTGTTTGCTTTAGGATATGGTTATGTGATAATTTGTCTTTTTCATGGATTTCTTATGGTCATGGAATGTATGTGCAAGCAACCTTTTAGAATATTACTTTATTTTCCTTATTTAAGGCACCGGAAAACTTGCAGAATAGTCCAAAGACAGAAAGATTTATTATTATTAATGGGCTTTCCCCTGATACTTGCCACTCCAGGATTTTTGTGCTTCATAACATTAAAAATAGGATTTTTACAACCCTCCTGTGAAGTGATGTTACGTTTCCCTATTTTCAAGATAGGTGTCATAGGTGCAGTATGATTTAAAGTCAGTGTTGTTTGCTAATGTTGGATTTTATGTTAGAGATCAAAGAAGCCTGGCTTTTTCAGAGTGCTTGACATTCTGTAGCTCTATATTGTCGCATCTGAGAAGGTAGCCTATGCTTGGTACTGAGCTACTTACAGTCAGAGGAGAAAATTGTTATAATTGTGTATATTTTGAGGCAATTGAGTCAATTGACAAAATGTACATGGTTTTGTCTGTATTCTTAAGGCAGTGTTTTATCTCAAAAATGCAGGCTTTTTCCATCCAGTGTTCATTCCCGAGAGACTGCCCATCACATACTACTCTGGTTTTCTGATTCCAAGTTTTGCACCAACTTGTTAACCAGCACTTCAACTTTATCCTTTCAGTCTAGGCCTAGCTTTGCAATATTTATAAGCCAGTCTTACTGTAGCCTTCCACTGAAAGAGGTGGTCCTGTGACTGATCTTGTATGGTCCTTGGTGCATATTTGCCCTGACAGCAAACTAGTTCAGGGAGTGAAGACATCAGAATTTAGGTTAGTGCTTTGTAGGCTTATGTCCTTGCATCAGCTCTCTGGGTGATCGGAGAAATGCCAGTGTGGGGAGAGCAGATGGAGGAGAGAAGGAGCTCCCTTCTTGGCAACAATTTGAAGTTAGCTCATCTCAGCTATATCATAAACACGCACCTTCAGCCTCGGCTATCTCTCTAATGCCACATGGCTGTATTTTGCCATTCCTCCCTCACCCTGCTTGGTGACTTTGTGGTGTCTTGAGTTATTTTCGCCATTGCTAAAAACAAGCATTTGATTGCTCCCTTATTTAGTCTGAGCTAAAGATACTGGGAACATTCCAGATCTCTAACAAGGACTCACACTGCCCAGAAATTAAAGGGCATGCTTGCAATATGTAGTGCAAGTGAGATTCACAAGCCCTCCTTGTTTTACGGCATGTTAGCTTGCTGCTCAGACTTCGTAAGAGCTGGAGAAAACAGAGTAATTAAAAGGCATGTTGAAGACTACCTACAACTTAAGTTAGATTGACATCATGCATGTTAGCATTTATGTAGTAGGATACTCGGTGTGCCTAATGTCAAATATCTGCTGAAAACCTCTAAGAACAAGGTCTAAAATGTTCAGGATCTAACTCTTAACAAAAAGGATAGGTTGTACTTAAGACTAGTCTTTTGTCCTCTTTCTACTTACATAAAATAAATTTTCCTTTTGCTTCTTTTGTTGCAACTAGCACACTGAAACTTTTGAGAGCAAAACCTTGAGGAAACTTGCTCACTGAAGGCTTTCTTGCTTTTTGCCTGCTCTGAACCTACTGATACAATTTTTCTGTTTCATATATAGCTTTCTACAGAGCAGGTGTGAGAACTTTAACTCCTGATTTTGTTGTGTTTTTAAAAAAAAACCAAAGTTTTAATAGAGTATTAAGCAAATGCATAGGTATTTGTGTGCAGAAGCCTATCTAGGGGATGTGTGTGTATGTGTACACATAGAGACATTTATTAATGCAAAAATCATATATGGTGAAGCTGCATAGAAGTTCTGCCCAGTACCGGGGAATGGGCAGTATTAGTACTTAAGGAGCAGTGAAGTACTGTATGTATAAGTGTTGATGAAAATCAGGTTCTTAAGGAAGATGTTAAGTCACATGTAATGACTGATTATCTAGCTGTGGCTGATTCTGCAAAACATCTTTATTTTAATTACACATCCACACATACATATGACATACCAGCAACTTCTGCTGCATGTCATATGCATTTATTAATTAGTAGGGAAAAACAGTGCTTTGTTGAAATCGGTGCTTTACTAAATAAGTAAATTCATGGTATGCATTCCTGCAAAGTTTGCTTCTTCAATATTTTCGGTGAAGATCTATTTTGGAATAAATTTTAGAAATTTTTGTTTTGTTTGCTTATGTTTAATTTGTGATAGTATTTATTGGTACTGTTCTTCTATAGCCCTCACAAAACCCTGAGTCTTCCAGAGAAATTTTTTCTTGGTCTCTACTTAAAACAATGACAAAAACAGGAAATGTCAACTTCAGGTGTGAATACTTTGGAAAATAAAAAACATGTAAACTAATGGCCTGTATGGCTTTTATCATAATTTGAACTGTATGGCAACCTTTACTACCTCTACAACTGCCTCATACTAATTATCCAGTGTTTGAAAAAATTGTCTATGTGCTTTTGCAGTACTTTTAAGTTAAGCAATTCAATCTCATTTGAGTCAAAGGGAATACTTTCTAACAACTTCAGGGGTTCAAGCTTTAAAACAGTAAAATTATCATGAACAAAAAATACTCAAGGGTTGAATAGTCTTATAAGTGATACTTAGGCTGATCCTTAAAACTCTCTTTTTTAATTGGCTCCTGTATCATCTTCTCAGGCAGCAGAGTGGGTAGAAGGTGTCACTGAAGATGGTCATACCTATTACTATAACACACAAACAGGAGGTAAGGAGAGCTTGTTTTCCAGTTAAGCTCTGTTTCAGAAGAGAGGGTTTTCAGAGCAGCATTTTATTTTGCAAATAACTGCATTTTAAGGCCATTACTAAGTTTTGTATTTTTTAAGGTGTTACCTTAGTTGAAATATACTTGTTGCTTAAGTCAATGCTGGCTTTATAGCGGTATTGTCAGTGTGTATGCATTTGTGCTTCACAAGTTTTTTTAGACATTCGACTTATAAGTCTAAAATATGGGTTCTTTTCTACGTATATATTGAAATTATAGTTTGGAAACCAGAAAGGGGAAGGATTTTGTTTTGACAGGTATGTAGGACTGAATAAGAATCTCATAAACTTTTCCTCTTGCTGACATAGCATTGATAAGAGATTCCAGAATCTTACCTCCTACTTCTTTTCCCCGTTTTTTTCCCTACATGGGGAACTTTGTGGTAACTCCCCCAGAGCAGGCATCTGTTTTCTAAATCTGTTTGAATCATTTTAAGTTCAATGATGCCTCTCTGGAGAGCAAGTGATTTTATGCTGGCTATGAGTTTTCCTTCTGCTGTTGGGTATGAAGTGGCGTTCCTGACGATGCCAAGAACAGAAAAAAAAAAAACCCAAAACCTTTCAGTTTTTCAGCATGCCACTCCCCTGCTCAAATGATTTGCCATTTTTTTCTTTTGAAAGGGAAATGAGATGCTGGTTGTTTTTAAACATTGCCGTCTAAGTTCAGATACATTTTACGCCTTTGCTTGTATTGATTTTTAAAGTTCTTCATGGACACATGACACTTGTGAAGAATGTCTTTGTAATCATCGTATTAGGTAAAATTTTGGCTTGTGAGATTTTAGAGCGATCCCTTACTTTTATATAGCTGCAAGTGTCTTGGAAATGCTTGAAAATTACTTGTCAGTTCTGTTAACGCTAATCCCATCCTCTGAAGACAAGACAAATTGTTAACCGAGGGGAATGATCGTAGTGTCTCATCTGAAGCATGTAACTTAAGAGGCCGGTATCTCTAGGCTTAGCTCCTGCTACGAGTTGTACTTCGGGAGGCTGCGCCTTACTCCACTGGCTATATGTGACACCTAAGAAAGTGAACTTTTTCAGTTACTGGTCTAAAGCTACATGACAGCAGTACCCTTAAGAGACTGTTTTGTTCGTTCAGAGCCACTCATTGCCAGTTTCTTACACCTTTACTTCTTCAAGATACATCTAGAAGCATACCTGTTAAATGTTTTTTTCAGTTTCTTTGGAAATAGATAAAATAATTGGGAAAATAGTAGTTTTATTACATCTGAAAGCTTAAATAAAATTATAGATTGAAAGTTGGTGTACTTTTGCCTCATTGTTACTAAAAGCAGTTTTAAGACCATTGAGTCAACTTTTATATTGAGAGGAAATATTTAAATATTTGCTGGAATACTACCTTCTCATTGAAAATGAGGTCATATCCTGTAGATACTTTCATGTCTTTTCAGAAAAATGTTTGTATTTCCTTGTTGACTTGACAGCTCTTTAATTAGAGACCTAATGTTACCAAGCCAAGTAGCACAGGGAAGGGGTTTATCTGCCCGGAGAGCTGAGGCTCACAGTTAGTGTTCTTTACCTTGTCCTGTCTTTGTAATCAATGGACAACTCAAATCAAATAGGCACCTCTAGAGGGCAATTCTTCTGTCCTGTGTTAGGATGAGAAGGACCACAGTCTTGTGGGCTGCAGTTCACACCGTGCGTGATATTTTTCTTAAGCACTAATTACAACAAGCTTTATAACAGTGAACTCAGCTGTCATGACAGTATCTTTGCTGAGAAGTGAAATGTTCTTTCTGATTATGTTTATTAAAACAAATACACCGAACAAAGGCAAAAGCCTTGTGCTAAATTATTTGCTGTATTTTTGCATAGGGCAGTGCTGCTTCTGAAAGTTGTCAAAGCAGTAACAGATCAGAACCAGAAACATAAATAATGTGGTTATTCAAATATCTTGTAGAAACATAAATAATGTGGTATTCAAATATCTTGGACAGTATCCACATGGGAGAAACCGGATGGTTTTGTTTCATCTTCAAATGAGAAGAGTCAACGTGACAAGCATTCTGAAGAGCCTGCAGAAACAGATTCCAAAGCATCTGAATCAGACTCGGAAGATAGTGAAAATGAAGCACAGAGTTCAGAAACAAATTTCAAGGTAAGTTCTCTCTTCAGATTTATTTTACATAGTATTAATAGTATTAATTACATAGTATTTTATCTCTTGTGATAGGCTGTACTCATTATAATGAGGTTAAACCATATGACTGAAAGTAGATGTTTGCACTTGTTTGAATAGTAAAATGAATATTCAGTTATTTGGCCCATTAGTGGCACTGTTCCAGAATAKAAAGCATGATCTTTCCTTCAGCCCACCAGAAGTAGGTTGAATTCTGCAAGAAATGTGATGTTCTCTGAGAAAGGTCACTGTCATCTTTCTGAAATAATCCACAAAATGATTAAGATTTCAATGTGAGGATATGACTTCTAACCTTTATTGGTAAATGTGACTGCTAAGAGACCTTCAGGGAATGCCTTTGACTGAAAATTACATGGTTGTAGTTTCCTTATTAATTGAGAAAAACATTGGCAGCACATAGTACAAAACCTATATCAATTATACATTTTTGTCTTTATATTTAAAACTTAAGATAAAGGGTGTGATTATGGCTCTGGTTGGGTCAGATGGTTTTTCTGAAACTGGTAGTTCAGAACAGGCAGAGACAGTTTAAATATAAAATGTATTCATAGACAGGTGTTAATTCTAAAATATATATTTTTGTATCACTCTGCATCATTATAAACTACTGTAAAGTGTGTGTATCTGCACACACAGAAAGCTGTATGTGAATATTTGCCTCTTTTTTTTAAACATGCTAAGCTTTGTTTTTAAGTAAGTTTGTATTGGCTACTCCTTGTTAACTTCAGCTGTGATAGATGGGATTTTCCAACTTTAACTTTTTGTAACATGTAACAGTTTTTTTCAACTCTGCATGTGATGAAAGCTCAAGGAGAGAAATTTAAAGATTTTATTACAGTGTGAGTTTATTGTTTCAAGTTACTCTTGGTTGAAAAGTATGAATAGTAGATAATAGTAAATAAAAGATGTAAAATAAAGCTACATTGTGTTTTTATTTAGGCATTTTTGCTTAAGGTGGGTTTTTTCCTCTTTAGAGGAAAGGAGATAATGGTGAAGAATCAGAGGAAGGGAAAAAATCTCCCAAAGCTAAAAAGTTAAGTCCTTATGGGAAATGGCGAGAAGTTAAGCCAGAAGAAACTGTTGATAAAGAGGAGAGTACGTCAGCTTCCCAAGAAACCTCTAGTGATGCACCTAACAAGACCAACCCTTATGGAAAATGGAAAGCAATTAAAGAAGAAGAAGAAGAAGAAGAAGAAGAAGAACCATGGTGAGGATCTTTTTACTGTAGTTATTTTCATAATACTTGTTTTCAGAGCTGAAGCTTTTTCTTCTGGATTCTGACAGAATTAGCACAGCAGTGATTGGAAATGTAGCCCAAATACATTCTTTCCGCAGTGATTATTTTAAGTAATAGCTGTCCATGGCAGATAGTGGTGGTGTTTTGGTTTTAGTGTAGAAGTTAATTATGAGTACACAGTAAATTTAAGTGATTTAAAGGATCATTGTCATCATTTTTCTCAGAGGCTGAGTATCAACTATTTAAATGTAGTTACTCCAAGCTTATGTTCCTTAACATTGTCTCCTTCAGCAGTCTGGTTCAGCTGCCTCAGGAGTTCTTGTGACTGTTTTTTCAACTGCTTCCAGCCTTGGAACAGCATAGGCAGCTTTCTCAAGGCCTCTAGCTTCCAGGCTAAATTCTGTTTCTTTCTGATGAGTAATTAGTTGGGCTAACTCTGCCTGGAGTTCAAGATCTATCTTGATCTTCTACGGCCAGCAGCAATCTGATCTTGATCGTACTGAGTTAGCATTGCTTTGAATTCCTTCCCTGTGGGATCAATAGTCGCTGACATAATGAGTATGCTTTTTTTAGACTCTGAGCAATTTCTACCTAAGCCCAGTATGTTTGGCTGAGTTACTTCCACAAGCAGTGAATTATTTTTCACTTTGTGGTGTTGTACTGACTCTAACTGTTCACTTGAAGGACACAGCCTAAAAGAGATTTCAAATTTTTTGTCTTACTTTCGCCCAGTAAAAGACTTCTGGTTGAACTGTTTTTCTTGTTCCCTAATTTCCCTTATTTCAAAAAAAAGTTAAGCAAAACCAAAACAAAATCCACTACAACCTTTTCTGCTGTCACTATGGGTAAGTCCTGGAGGCTCTTACAATGTGGTGGGAGACACTTTCTGTAATGATTTAAATAAGGAGATGAAAGACAAAACGTGTAATCTAGTTATGCCAATTTTAAATCTGGAAGCGCTCTCTCTCTCCCATGTCCAGCAGATGTACTGCAGATGTTTTCATGACATGCATCTGATGAGGAGGGGTTTTTTTGTTTTGTTTTACTGCATAATGCCTGAGATGGCTCATTTTCTTGTGAAGCATGCTGTCTTTTACAGTCAGTTTCTTGTTATGGGGCGTCTGGAAAAATTAGGTTTGGGAGAATGAAATCAGTCTTTTCCTCATACTCACCCCATTCTCCACCATTTTAGTTCTAAATTATTCAGCTGATACAGTTTTGACACTTTGAACTAAATTAAGCACTGATACACTTCCTTGGAGATGATAATGTCACTTGATCAGTTCACATAACACCTCCTGTATTGGACCAGCTAACCACTCCTTGACTCCAGAGCTGATAAATTCTTTCAGGTTCTTGGAAAGCACTGTCCAATAAAAAGTGCTTTCAGCTACTGAACCTTATATATCAATCTGTACATTAACACACAGGCTTGATATATACACACATGTAAATGAGACAAATGCAGTTGTTCATTATTTACTTTAAATTGAGACTAGGCACGGTGCCAACTGCTTTCAGGAAGTTTACATTTTAGGGATACTGCAACAGTCATGTTTTCTTGACTTGCAGTCATTCTCATGGCTCTTTTTTGGGTGCTTGAGCTGATCTGTGCCTTCCTTGAAACATAGGACCTGAAACTAGGTATAGTACATGAGCTGACATCAGACTAACACTCAGTAGTACTGAAAGATTTCTTGTATGGATTGGCCAGGAATACACTGTGTATCTCTTTGCAGTAGTGTTATGCTGGTGTGATTCCTGATGGACTTGTGATTTAGATCCTTTTCTGCGAACTGTTCAGTTGTTCTCCATTGTATGTTTATGCCACAGGTTATTCTTGTAGAACACAGTGTTTTGCTGTTGACCTCCTAAAACCGATTGGTCATTTTTAGACGATGTCTTTGATTTGTTCAGATCAGTATTAGCTGTGATCCTGTCCTCCAGAGCTGCTTCTCCCAACTTGGGGTCATTGGCTGATCTCATAAGCCTGTCCTCTGTTCTGTCATGCAGACCCTCAAGGATGGACACCTGTGGAAAACTACTCAATAGCATTTTGGCTGTGAACCATGGCTAATTACTCACTGACTACTGCCTTTCAACATTCTTAGATTTACACGCATGCAGCCCTGTTGTCTTTTACAGGACTATTTACATGATGAGTGCTTGGGCCATGGTATAAGCTCTGTAGAGAATGAGGTCTTAGTTTTACTTTTCATACCAGCCCACACAGAAGAAACGGAGAACATGTTTTTTTTTCTTGATCCCTGTCACGATGATGATCTTGGCTAGAAGACTGCATCTAGGTCAAAGCTGCTTTGACAATTAAATACGGATGTTACTGTCTGCAGTACACCATGTTGTTTTCTCCATGTAGATTAACCCTTTTATGTTTTCCTCTCTTCGCCCAGTGAAAAAGTGGACCTGGAGCTGCCTAGTACAGAGAGTGACAATCTACCACCTCCAGTGCTAGAGGTTCCAGAAGATGCGACAGTGATATTTAAAGAGAAGACAGTCACCTCCCTTGGAGACCTGACAGAAGGGGTGCCAACATTTAAAAAGAGGAAATTTGAAAATGGAAAATCTAGAAACTTAAGACAAAGACTAAGTGATCAGTAATACTTAACAAATCATTTTAGATTCTGTTTAAGCTAGAGTGAATCAAAAGTTTAATATTTTAAACAGGCTTTTATAAAGAAAATGTTGGATAGAAATTAAGGATTTATAGGTATTAAAACATATGTGAGTTGTAATATTTTTTTATTTTATTTTGATGTGATTGATTTTGGAATGGAAGTTTGTGTTATATTACTTATGCAATATTGTAAATACATTTATTTTTTATTTTAACCATGCCATCTAAGGTTGATTTGCTTTATGTATGCTGTTTTAAATACATTGTGTAAGGCTTTTTACTCCTTTTCTAAGTATGGGAGAATGTAGTAATCCTTAATCTGGCAAAAATGATGCAGACCTTTTATTTTTACAGAGGAACTGGATCAATGGCATATACTAGAGAGTAAAATCATCCCCCAAGATTGTTTACGTGGAGTAGTTTCCCAACTAATGAGTAAAAATATTGTGCTTACTAACCTTTGGCTAATCACTTGCAAAAGAGTAGGTGGTGAGAGTGCCAACATTTCAAACAGATCATTTGAAGCTGTTTCTAGAGGAGTTAGTCACATCASTGCCACTCATTTCAAATAACGTTCTGAAAGAAATTATTTGTGTACCTGCATGATAAATGTATTAAACCTCTGCAGAAGATTTAAACCTGTTGAATCTTAACTTTTAATAACAGCACCAGAGTGGAGTTAGATAGGAGTAGATATTTCTGTGGTGTCTTCCTGTTGTATTTTGCTTTATTACTGTCTCTACTTGAATTTTTCTTTCTTTTTACACATCAAGTTTTCTTTTTGTGGTCCTGTTTTCTTTTTGTCTCTTTCCCTGTAAAAAAACAATTGCCTGATACTTTCATGAAAAAATATTCCAAAGACCTGGCCCTGCTACAGCATACAGCACCCTTTTTGAGGCTGATGGGTGTTGTCTGTTGATAAAAGGAGTTGAATAGTTGCAGTGTTCGCTCAGCTGAGAGGGGCTAAGTGTATTGAACCTTCATTGTTCTCAGTACCATAGGAGAGGAAAACAAAAGACGGATAAGTAGAGCTGATGGCTGTACTGTCCAAGATGGCTTGGACATTTTCTTAAGGATTGTAGATTTGATTTCTTCACTTGGTGGGATTGGTCTGCATTTAGCATCATCAAGATTCATTGGCTGCGTAAGAATACAGCTACGCTTACTGCTTCTCTCGGTATCAAACAGTGGACCATAAAGGTTCAAATCATGAATCCATTAAAAAATAAGTCTCTATTTCTAAAGCTCACAGTGTTTTGCCCAGGAGAGTCTCAGTCAAAACCAGAGGGTGCAGTTAAGACAGTCGTCAGAGTCCAGCTACCGCAAAAGAGAGTTGGTAACCACTGAGCTTGAACTTCATTGAGAAAATGACTGTTAATTTGTCAGATCAGCGGAGAAAGGAATACAAGACAGGAAATCTGGTTTATCATGTATTACAAAGGAAGCTGAAGTCCTTTATTCTGTGACATTTTCTCTGCGTGTAGAAGAGAATTAAGTATTGTATTTTATCCCATGTGTTTCTTTGGCTTCATCAGGGTTGTTGTATTTCATCTGATGTTTGTTTTGAGAAATTTGAAAGTTTCCTGTATATCTAGCCCTGGATTGTCATTTAGAGATGCAGGACGTGTGCTGGATGCTCTCACAGTCACAGATGCAGGAATGTACAACATGTGCTCTGCATGAAAGACCTCACATGCAAGGCTAGAACAGAAATGTCCTTTCTACTGAGGAGAGGTTGTCAGGTTTCTTAAAAAGCAGATTTTTCAGGTTTTGTTCTTATCTTATTTGAACATTACTCCAGCAGCTAGGAGCCTGCTCTAACTTGAAGCCTCTGTGTGTGACCAGTTTACACTCATTTCCTCCCAACGAACACAAGTATTCAACTAAGTAGCTTTTCTTCCTCTTGACTCCATCGCGTCTTTTCTGAATCACATAAGGTGTCCTTGTGTGACAGGACCTTCAGTGCTCCACCAGCACTTCTCTTCACCCATTCCAGCCTGAGTTTGCCTAGGCTCTATGTTCAAGGAAGATTAAGGCCACACGTGATGTCACTAATACTTCCTTAGCGTATTGGAAATAACTTTTGATACGTCCCTAAACCACATTTGCCTTTCACATGACTGCATCATGCTGTCTGCCATGGGTGCCCTGTGATTTACCAGTACAACTAGCTCTTTCTGCTCCTTTGCCTTTGCCAACTGCTGACTTAACAGGTGATCATGCTTTCCTTTCAAGCACAATTTTTTTTCTTGCAAATTTGTTTTGTACTGCTGTACTCGTCCTGCTTCTGTTACTCCAAGCCTAAAGTATATTCATTTTTTTATGATCTCTGTAAAATGATTTTATTGTTTAGYAGTACAGTTTTATACAGTAGTACAGGTTTTTTGTAGGCTCCACTTCTAATATCCTCTGAGGAGGACATCTTTCCTCTTTTAGTGAGCGCATCTTTCCTTAAAAATGTTTTGTCGCATTGAAGTGGTCATAGGCAGTGATTTAAGATACCTGTAACTCAATTGCTCAAGCAGATGTTTAAAAACATCTGAAAGTAAGTGTTCAAAAGTTGTTTCCTTGAGGAGCTGCTGTTAGTTGTAATGTGAACCAAAGATCTTTGTCAAGTTCTGTGTTTAACAGACAAACCAAAACAAGTATTTACATTAGGAAAAAAGATTAAATGTTTTCTTTGTTCACTGCTAGTAAAGTTGCTTTAAATACCACACGCTTGCTTTTGCTGATGTGACTTCTAAAGCCTGCATTTCACAATGAAATACAGCGCTTCGCTCCCCGCTACCTCTGACAGTCAGTTTGAGAAGAGACCAGTTTATTCCTTGTCCTTAAGTGTAAATTATAATAAGGGCCAGCTGAATCAAATTTGATATATCCAAAGCCACTGTTTTAAGTTTGCGCTATGCTGTCACTGGATTTCCTTACTGTGTATCTAAACCAAATATTTTCTCTTCTATACAAAAATAGTGTCTTGTGTGAGATTTAAGGCAGACGCTGCTTTTCCAGGACATCTGTTCTGCACAGATACCTCTCCCTTCTGTGCTATCTCCCTGCAAAATCTTCTGCCTTTGGAATTTGCCAGAGGAATCCTCTAGGTATTACCACAGTTATGCTCCTCATCTGCTAATCCTTCCTTGGGCTGCACTGGCTTTTGACAAAGGAATGTTCCTTTTACTGTTTCAGAAGAGCAGTGTTTTCAGAAGAGTGTTTTGTTTCTGACTAATCCATGTTCTATCATGCAGCATGTTTTTATCTGCTTGCCTGCTTTTATTGCAGGCTCCTTGAGGGAGGACTACGTCCTTGGTTCTATAGGCTGTCACGGACATTATTAGCAATATGAGAAGGAGAGTTGGAGAGAAAGGGGGCGTCACTGCAATTTCTGATGATGATTTCTTTTGTGTGATTTTGAGCAAGTCAATTCACTGCTCTGTATTTTTGTTTCCTTGCCTCATCGTTCACCTGTCTTGTCTGTTTAGAAAGGGCTTCGCAGTACAGGACACTTATCTTTGGTGTGCGTGTTTTTACAGTAAGGCCTGCCTGAAGTTGGTGATGTATTTAGAAGCAAACATATTGCATATACTAAAAAAGAAAATTATTTTGTTGGGCATTTGTTATGCCAGGAGCTGTGCAGAGACCTGCTCAATTTGACCCAGGTTACAGAATAGTCCTTGTTCCTATTTAGGCTAAGCCAAATTTTAACGCTTCACCTGGGAATCTGTAGATTGAAATCCAGACTTTCCCAATAGGGTAAAGTCTGTTTTTTGTTTGACCCTCGTAGACAAAATCTGTGCTGCAGCATCATCCAATCCCAATATTCAGATTTATAAGGTAGGGGGGCTGGTCATGACATGGATCTGAGTTAAATTCACTAACCTGTGCATGTATAAAAACATTCCCTCCCCCCCACCCCGAAAAAGATGTTATTTCAGTGCATATTTTGGCATCTCAGAAAGGGAGTAAAAAACTATTTCATGCTGCTTGGTTTCCTTGATTTGTTTTTTGAGTTGTGCCTCCCCTGTTTAGTACTTTTCTTATTATTGGTGTCTTCCTCAAACTGTCTTCCTCTAGCATTCCTATATATGCAAACCTACATACCACCGCTGTGCTGCGTTTCTAGCATCCACCTTCACCTTATCCTCTGCTCTGCCGAGATCTTCGGAAAGCTTCACGTTGTCTTATGTAGGCCACCGTGTCTCCAGATCCCAGCTTATGCCGAGCGCTTCTGCTGCCTGTTTGCGTCACGCCCTGAAGAAGTACAACCTTACCTATTTTCAACCAACACGCAACCTATTTCAAGACCGACTACATGTGCTCTTTTTGATTTTCTTGATAATTCGTTTTCCTGAAACAGATTTCATTCCATTCCTCCTACGGGGTTTGCAGTCCTTGAATCCTTTCACTTGTTGGTACAAAAGCTGTCTGTATGCCTTCTGCTATCTGCTGCGGCAACCCTTTGGTTCTGTTTTGTCAGTCGTATGTCGTTAGTCTCTCGTATCTACCTCTTAAGTCCTCTTACCTTCTACCTGCTAAATTATTTAACTTAGAAATCCTGTTAACTGTTTGTGTGATTAACAAATCCAGCTTTGTGAAATGTTTCGGGATATAGCTTGAATAAAAGTTCTGTACAAAGCAAAAAGTGTTGCAAATAATAAGCTGAAAAAGGCTAAATTTGCCCAAGAGGATTCCCACAGAATGTCAGCAAACGCAGATTTGGTTTTACTTGTAAAAGCAGAAATAGCCTATGTTAAAAACCAGCAGACAGCGTTATACAGACCACGGGCTGGAGACAGTGGATTTTTATGGCTTGCCTAACTGAAGATACAGTGAAGAACAGTGGGGTGATTGAAAAGCGCATGGTTTAGTTTGTAAGTATTGTCTGCAAAGTTAAACAGCTGGTTTCTCTTTAACAGCTTCTCAGTTGCAATTACAAAATACTGCAAGGTCTTGAAGTGGAGTTTATATGAAAATACCGAATAAAGCTTTCATTTGAACAATCTATATATTACCGTTGTTCATCTATTCAAGGGTTTTAGGACAACCTGAGAGATTTATGGGGGCATGTTTTGTTAAAAATGGGGCCCAGGGTAAATATAAACCAAAATAGGTATGTAAATACAGAAATGCTTCTTAAAAGAAATACTTTCATTTTGTGGTCACACCAGCATAGTATCTGGGTGCCTTCCAGTAGCCCATTAAGCAGTTACTGGAAATTATTTTATTCTGTGCATCAGTGATGAGTAACAAATGACCTGGGTTAAAATTGTTAATTTTAAAATTCTTAACAGAGTTCAGGTAAGGTTTGTTGTAGTTACTATTTAGTGACATTCAGAATATAGCTGAATATATAAACTTTCCGATGGTAACAAATTGTGATTCAGTGGTCTACATATTTGCTGGTCTTAAGAATGATGAGCAATGCCCTCAGAGTTAAAGATACACACTTTTAGAAGGTGGGGAATGCACGTAAATTATTTCATAATGTTTCTTTTACTGAAAAAAAATCTTTTGTCAACATGATCTTTTGGCAACTTTTTTCACAGAAAGTGAAAAGACTGTTCAGCTGTATGAGGCAGCTAGAAAAAAATAAGGTATGATCCGGGCAAAGAGTTCTGCCAGACTAGGAAACACGTTTCATTGCTGACAGTGTTTGGTTATTTCTTCCTTGTAGCTAAATGAGAACAAGCAGCTTGCTACTTCAAGTGAATAAATTCATTTGTAGTTCCAGGATTTCCAAGACATTCCCTTGTGCATTCTGTTGATGATTAAATGAAAGTAATTAAGGTAAGGTGCCAGGGCTGCTGTTCTTACGCAGAGGGTAAGCATTCTTCTTTCCACTGTCATAAAAAGGGCTACCTCAGGCTCAGCTTTTGTCTGGCTTCCTTCTTTGCTGGGTGAGGCGCTGCCGCTCGAGACCTCAGCAGGGAAATGAAAGAGATCCAGGAACTACGTTTCGCATCAATCACCAGCAGCTGAAGAGAGATGAAGTTGGTGCCTTGCACCAGCTGCAACATCGCATCCCTGCGTAAGGTCTCAGTTACGCCCGCTGATGACCACGAGGGGAGGCCAGGCGGGCAGGTGGCATTTTGTTCTGTTTGTTTGACACTGTTTGACAGCGAAAACACTGTTTGACAGCGAAATACRAAGCTGCAGAAGGCTGTTCCTGCCAGATGAACCTGCTCTTGCTCTGCTCTCCCACGACCACTTGTGCTGTCCCCAGGGGCTGTTCGCTGCCTTCCAAGGAGCCACTTCCCTTTTCCTCCCTGTGCTTTGTAACCGTAATTTTTCCTGCTAGTGGTTTCACTGCTGAAAATCGGGGTTGCTTGTAGGAACTGAAAAGCCCAAGTTCAGAGTATTCCATCCTGAAAATGCCTGAGAGATGGCATCGTTATACCCCACATCCCTCCCATGCGGACAAGTGCCAGCACACAGCCAAACCCCACCACARTCTCTCAGCTCTCACATCCCACAGAAGGATTGGGGTGGAAGAGCTTAGAATAAAATATGGCTTCAAATAATATTTTGTAAGTTAGGAGAAAACAGCTTTAAATAATGTTTTGTCAATGAGGAGAAGCAAATATACCTGGTTTTAGTAAAACAGCGCTGCATGCAATGACCTCCAGTAGAAGGGGGTCTGCTCTGTATCCAATTCTCGATCATAACTGAGCACAGCCCTATCTTGCTTTCATATACAGGTACGAGCAATCACAAGATAAGCTTAATAAGACAAAGACCCTTCAGAATGCCCTGGAACAGGCTGGGAGAAGGGATTTAGCTGCTAAATTTCAATGCCTGCATTGGGGACATCTAAAATCAAGGGGAGCTGCCTTCTGCTTTCCTCTTTCTTATCACTCTGCACAAAACCATCAACAACAAAGAAGGGCTGTAGAAACTTAATTAACTTCGTTGCAAATATCCCTAAGGTCCTGCAGTCAAAACATGACCATCTTTCTTCCAGTAACATATGAGGCTCATTTTTTAAGTGTTTCAATAGTTTTTCATAGTAAAGAACTTCATAGGCATTAACTAAGCCTAGAAGTACAAGCTGATTATTTTAAAAGGCATACTTTGTAAGAAGTTTCTAAGATTGTTCAAGATAGATACTGAATTAATAAAATAAATTGGTTTGCATCACGAAAGTGAGCATGGTAATTGGATAAGCATGTTAACTGGATACTCTCCTATTACAGCTGATCATACTAGTTCTTGCCAGTCTGTCAGCACTGCACAAGTATAAGCTGAGTTGCGTATCTCCCTGGAGGGCTTTTTTTCTGAACCGCTTACTGCAAGTAGTCAAAGTTCAAGTGTGCAAATGACTCTAAGTCACACAGTAATATGTTTCCTGATTGACTTACAGAGCTATAAATTAAAAAAAAAAAAAAAAAAACAACAAACCAAAAACAAAAGCTTTCGTAATTAAAGTGTTGGAAGCAAGTCAAAAATTGTCAGACAAAGCTTGCTGATAAGAATGCGCAAACACACAAAAGAACTGAAAAATAATACCAGAATTGAGAAACTGAGTATAGTTTTCCTGCTTTCTTCCTGGTACAAATTCTGTCTTTCTTAATATAACTGAATAAAGTTAAAACTGTTGTTTGTTATATATACAGTAGTAAAAACTACACCATTTAGAAGAACTCAGTATTGAAATAATTCTTTTTCTTAAAATAACTGACATTTTCTCAGTCCTGTATCATTCATGATTACAAAATAAATGTGCGAATATAAATCAACCACAAGGTGTAATTTAAATCCTAACAATGAATTGATTCTTCACATGCAAAAGATTGTGCAGAGCAGCTTTATAGCATAACCTGGGAAGAGCAGGATAAAAAAGAGAACACCGTGATCTAGCAAGTCAACCCAGTGCAGCAGAGCACTGGCATATTTTTGTGTAACGTTAAATATGTGAGTATTCCTGAATTGCTGCGTATGACTACTGACTGCCTACGCACGTGCACCTGTCAGCATGCTGCACTTAGGTGAAAACATGAATGCAAGTCCTATTAAAGCCGAGCGTGCTCTATAGATACCTGGATTGCCCTCAGAGACCGGCACACATTCCCAAAGACATCAAGGCAGAAACTGAATTCCAGAGCTACCTGATTTGCTAAAATGCATCTACACTATGAACTCGTTTTCTCTGCCAGGAAGCAGGGAGCTGCCTGTTATCACTTCCAGAATCTCATCAACTTAACTTGAAACTAGAACATGTACTTTCACACTCCACCGCAGCATGTGGTCCAGACCCACCCTAAGCTGACCCAAGAATGGCTGGAAGAAAGCTGACAGGTTTCTCTCTTAAGATTCTGGCCCCTTGCCCAAGATTGCTCCCTTTGCTTTTGTATATTCACTCAGAAAAAATAAAGCATCATAATACAGAGTTATTTTTAAGGGACTACATTTAGGAAGCTCACCCAATCAACAGATAAAAATAAGTAGTATTCATGAGGCCAGATTCTAAACTATGTTTGGGGAGCTTAGGTTCTTTCACCTGGAGAGGAACATCTCCCACCCCCAAAACAAAACTTGCACTATGTGGTATTTCTTCTGCTCCATCACCACGATTCTGTATCTTTCCAGCTGCAATATGGTCAAGAGAAGAACCGGCTTAACAAAGCCATGCTGCCGAGACAGAAAGTATGTGCACACAGTATTCCAAGCTTGTTCTTTTCTGCTAGGGCTGCTAAATTCAACCCATTTGCACCAAAATATAAAAAAGAGTAGTATCACACACTGAAAAACAGAGGCATAGATTTTAATCAATCTATCATCTAACAACTGCATCCGTTTTATTTTGCTACTGACACAACATTTCTGCTTTAACCCTACACAAGTTCTTCAGCAGCCTCCTCCTTCTAAAGCCTGCAAATTTTCTAGATATTCGGTGACAGCCTCTATCTCTGCAAACTCCAGTAGTCTGTTGATTAACTTATCCAGTGCTTCTTTCCCACTTAGAATGTCCTATGAAAAAAATAACAACAGACAAAAGCATTACTGACTGTATTATTCTGAAATGCTGACTATTCAAACAAGGAGCTCCTGGAATGCACTTTGCCTGGAGTCTTATCCTAGTGCATCCACTCGCTCATCTTTGTGGCTCCCCCATGTGAAAGCAACATGGCGTGGTGCACAGCGGCGGGACTTTTGCTGGCTGCCTGTGAAAAGCACATTGATTCTGGCAGCAACAAAAGGAGCTACTGGTGCCTTCCTGCCATGCTTTCATGTAACCCATGCGTTTACATGAAAATCCCCTAGCAAGAACAATCAAGGATTGAAGGATCTAATTCAAATACTGTTGCTCATGCCAAGAACTAGTTTGTTTTGCAAGCAAAGCTCAGCTAACTTTTGTTAGGCGGTTTATGGTTTCAGTTTCACTCAAGAAAAGTAACAAGTTCCCAACACTAAGTAACTGAAAAGCTTGACTAACAAAAGTCATTTTTATACAGTCATATAGACACATACAGAACTTCTTCCCATTCTCCTCCACCGTGGTATTTGTGTACCTATTCCCCGCTCCATTAAATATGAACCATTCCATATTCAGCATGCCCTGTGTTCTCTGAAGTTACCCAGGACATCTGTGGGTACAGTTCAAAAAGTGTTGCTTCTTCTGCAACAGCACTTAAAGTAAACTGGATACCTAAGCGAAAATAGTGAAGGGTCACCCTAAATTTTGTCCTAAAATTCAACACATTTTCCATAAATTTAATACACAAAAATCCATTTCCCTGTAAAAAAACAGTAAATAAATAAGATTCAAGACATATGTAGAGATTCACTCAGAAATAAAATATCAGGTCATCTTAAAATGAAAGCATTCAGATTCAGTTTCTTTTAACTGTGGCTTGCGAGGCAAACATAAAGAAAAGTTTTTCTCTTTCTTCACTCCAGCATTAAAGGGAGAAGAAAGACTTGGCTCAACTGAAAAAAAGTCCTTCTTGTCAGGTTTTTGTTTTGGCTGTACTAAGCTTCAAGAATCTCAAATTTCACTTGTCCAGTTTGGCCAAGGGACTCACAGAGTTCACGAATGAGGACTACACTCTTGATCATTTTTCACTCGTATAGTAGGAGAAAAATACACAGAGAAGTAGGCCAGTGAGTTATATCCTGTGCCAGTCATCTTTAACACTACGCTACAACAAGGCAGAAAAGAAAGTTTAAGCTTTCTAAATCTACGACGTTCTGTCAGAGCACAACTGGCTATCTGATTTCCTCATATATATTAAATTGTTTTCACCAAGTTAATTTTTTCTTCTTATGGTACATGTAAGTATCTAACTTTAAAAACTCTCATAAGCAACCATTACCTTGATATTGCGTGCATCATACAAGATCCTGTGGTCAGTGACTCTGTCCTGGGTGAAGTTGTAAGTACGAATTCTCTCTGACTGGGCTCTTGTTCCCAACTGTAGTGAAGCAGCAAAAAACAAATTCTACTATATTACGTTTTTTAAAAAAAATCAAATACTACTCTAAAACAGAATAAACTTTAATGGACCAGCCTGTTGCACCTACAAACCTAGCAGTCACTGGCTTAGCATATGTGTTTTTTTAAATATTGTGGTATTACTAACCTGTATTATTTGTGATTCTGTATCACAGACCAAATTTTAACATCCTCCAGTACACTTCTGTTCCAGCTCTGTAGCTGGAAGAATTACCTAACTCTTAAAAGTCATGTAAGGCAAGAGATATGTCTATACGTGTCCTTAGTTCAAAAATGTAAGTGTGTTTTTCTTTTTCAGGGGTTGTAGCTCCCACAAAAAATAATGAGAGTAGGCACCATTAATAACAGAAGCAGCACAGTCAACGTGTGGCAAAGCAGTTCCRCTGATGTTTGGCTGTCAGAAATTAGCACTGAAAGAGGAGCAAATTGAGAATATGAAGAGTAGTCCTCTAGTGGTAAAGCGCAAGAGTGCAAGCAATTCTAAGTTTTAAAACAGAACTCCAAATGTAGCATTGTTGTGTGGTTAAAGTCTATTAAAATGGAGAATTAAATGCTAAAAACTGCTTAGAGAAATGGGTGCCTGCTTCCACGGGCTTTTCTGAAAATTTCATCTGCACCCACATGGATATTTCAAAACAAGGAATTTATTGAATATATTCTGAAACATTAGGAAAGGTAATTTATTTTTGCCTGGTTTTCTGTAGTATTCATATAAATGTACATCTAAGTCCTTTATGCAGCTTTGAAGGCTCTCAAGCTAAAATTAATAACAAAAGATAAATGGCTTTCCGCTTACAATGACTGGGTTAATAATCTGCAGGAACAATACACTTAAATGCAACCTGAAATTAGTGATTAAATAGCTAAGCTGGAAACTTTGGAGTACTGAATAATTCTGTAACTCTGAAGCATTTTTATGCCTGTTGATCACTGTTGAAGTTTTCACCACAAATGGGAAAATACTCAAAGAATGGGAAAAGAATGATCGCACATTGAAGAGAAAAGCACACTTTGCAGCATAACTTGAGGTAACTCTTTTATGGAAGCTGCTTCTTCCTTAAAAGGTTACCTAAACCGTATCAGATAAACTGCTACCTAACTGCGAAGTGGCAGGGTTGCTTATATACTTGTTTCTTTCAAAAGCTCTGTGTGATCTTACAAATACTCTGGTTTAGAAACAGGTTAAAATACAACTTTGAGAACTTCTGATCCTAGTTTTCATGGAAAATAACTTTCTACTGATGCTCTATTTGTGTAACTCTGGCCCTAATAGGGGGATTCAATACATGATGTTGAGTGCTGCCTTTTGGATAATTCCAGCTAGTCTTTTGACTCTCTTCTTTCAGCTACAGTTGATGTCTCTTTTTCATGGCCTGAGAAGTCTACACTAGCACTGAACTGGGATAAGTGAAAAACAGACCTACTATTTTAAAATACAAGATTCTACTTTGTAAGCACACCTGGTTAGACACACACACTCACTTGCTCTGTCACTGTCACTCAAAAAGATCAGAAACAAATCTACAACATCGCACCCTCTCCAAATTTCAGCAATCACATGTTCTCACCTGCAGTTTTCTGGCACTCTGCTCTTGACTTAGTTGTTTTTCAATGATCTGCTGGTACAGCTTAGCTCTCAGCGTCCGCAGAGCTATTTCCTTGTTCATCTGCTGTGATCGCTCCTGCTGGCACTCAACGGCTAGTCCTTCCCAGAGGGATTCAAGAGAGGTCAGATCAAAAGCCCGTTATAACAAAGAACAAACAAGCCAAATGAATTCTAACACATTAGGCAAATGAAACCTTCTAGAGTGCTGGTTTGTAGGGCCCTTCAGCTGTAGGATAAAAAGTCATTTTAACACACTGGCCAGAACCGTTAGTATGATTTTAAACTCTTCACAGCTACACCGGGGGCTTTGTTCAGTGCTACAGAAGTGTCAGCGATATTTTAAAATTTCATGAAGCAAACGAGTTTCTGACATTGCCTTCAGAAAACGGGTTCACTCCAATTAGCTATCACATGTTACAAATGTAATTTGCACAGTCTACAGAAGCATGTTTAAAACAGTGTAACACAAGTTTTTAAAGTGTTAGTCTAGATAAGCTCTTGGAGACTGGAAAATTCATTATTCTAGCAGAGAAGGGTGTCTAAACAATACTGGACAGTCTTGAACTTAATTATGAATAATGAAATAAAGTAAAATAAAGGTCTTTAAAAGAAATTTAGTATTTATTTTTACTTCTCATTTGATTTCTGAAATAAAAAGGCATATAGGAAACAGCTGTTTTCAGGTCACTACTGGAATTTCCTGTGCCTAAAGAGATTCTGCATCTGGACAGATAGAAGCCCACTGAATTTCAATAAAAACAAATCCTGAGAAAAACAGAGTGGTCCAGTATATACACTACCTTCCCATCAATATACATTTTCCTTCCTATTCAACATATGATAGCATTATCTAGTACTGAATGAAAATCTTCAAGTCTCCTTTTTTCTCAGTCTTGTAACTACACAGGTTCCAGCTAGGCAAAGCACACCCTCGGTTGCCAATGGCCATTATTCCCGAAGGTACAGAGCACACAGCATGAATTATTTACATCTTCCATCCCATCCCTGTCACCCTCTATTTGTTCTTTCACCCTTCAAAGACAGTGTATTCATTAAACACTCCCTCTGAAAACAAAACTGGCATAATAGCAACATGCTGACCATTGTGCCACTGGTACATATCCCTTTTCTCACACGTTGCCTTGCTAGAAGAGAGGCAGAACAAGAAGGGGCTACCTCCTTTTTTTGGTATAAGGCCCACCTTGCAAACTCACTCTAAGAGACAACTTGCAGGATCACAAGCTTTCTCTTCAGGATACAGACTTAGGGTGATTAGAAGTACGAAATACAGCCAGACTTACCTGTGGGAAGGTGTACAATTCTCACAGCGCTATCAGTTTTGTTAACATGTTGCCCTCCTGCTCCTTTGGCCCTGAATGTATCTATACGCAAATCTTTGGGATCCACTTTAACATCAACCTAGAATCAAAGAAAATTACTACTTTCTGCTCATTCTAAAAATATTTTGAATGTCAATGATAATTGGTGTAAAAAAAAAATCACTTCTCAAAAAATTGCTCCTTTACAACTGTTCCTGAGCAACAGCTATAATTATTATACTTTAAAAAAATGCAATGTCAAGTATCTCTGCAAAGCAAGTGATGCTTTAAATATTTCACTTATTTTTTCAAACTCTCACTCCAGGTTCTTCACAAAACAAGGTATCTGTGTGTGTGTGAAACAAAACAAAATCAACAACTTTTTGTAAAACCACTAGCTTTGGCAGGGAGACTGAGAAATAAGCAGATAATCAAAAACTACTTCTAAACAGCAGTGCAAGGATCTTGTTCATGAGTCAAGCCTGTATGATTCTTGCAACAGTGCTTAAAAACATCTAACTGAGGAAAAACTGGGTGTATCCAGATCCAAGTAAGGATTGCAGCATTGGAAATATGGGTCCATGATGACCTGGACCATAGTTTGAGCTCAGTGGATGGGAAAGGAACATTCAGATCTGATCAATGTTGCAAGGAAAGCATTACAAGGAAGCAGGAGAACTTGCAGGGAAAGCCTACAGGATCTGTTTTTGTTTATTTTGTGTGTAAATTGCTGGTTTAAGTGAGAACTCTTGGTATCAGTGAGATCTCAGAAAGACTAGCCAACACACTCACTCATTCAAATTCAAAGCAGACTGTCCTTGATTTAACACAGAAGGACACCAATAATTTAAATGAAACAAAAAAAATCAAAAGGACCTGCATAATCACATTACTATGCAACACTGAGTATTTTCTTGGATATATTCCCTGTCTTAATACATGACGTAATATAAAAATTGGCATACTCATAGCAGTCAGCTTTGTGAGCGTTGGGGCTGGAATACTCATTGAAACGATCATTGATTTTCATGTCATTTCAGGCAATAGCAAATCTCTGCAAAGTTGCTCCTGATGACCCATTTAAACATGTAAGGTACAGAGTCAAGGGCTGTCGCCTTCCAGAGTCAGAGAACTTGTGGTTCACCTGCTGGGACTTGCACTTGGGTATCAATAAAATCCCAAAACAGTAACAGTAACATGGTTTTAAATAACACCTACTCCAATGCCAAAATGGGTGAGCAGGGATACACCACCTTACCACCCTGATTAACAGTTAGTTTACCTCCTCTGGCTGAGGGAGGACAATAACTGACATTGTCCCAGTGTGAATACGCTGCATTCTTGATGATAGACCCATCTCAGGGATTCGCTGGACTCGATGAGTCCCTCCTTCGTATTTCAGATGCCTGTAGACATCATCTCCTGAAATATGAGCAGCGGCATGATGCAACCCCCCTAGAGAGACAAATAAAGTGTGACAAATACAGCACAGAAACACTGCTTTTAATTTCATTGTCTTGGTGGAATGTCTGAAGAGCTACTGTACCTATCTCAGCCGGCGTATAGTTCACAATGTCAAAGGTCCAACGCTTATAGTCTGCATAGTTCTGATACATCTCAAACATTTCTTTAGTGAACTGTTGGCAGATGTCTCCTAAAAATATAAAGGCACTACAACATAAATAGCAGTTCACAAAATGGCAGCCACCAGTTTTTAGATTTAGCTGCAACTCKAACCACAGTCATTAAACAGATTAATACTCTTCTTTAGAAAGTATTACTTTATACCATTAAAGTATAAGAAGGCATTAAGAATAACCCGTAAGAGATTCAGTAAAGTTGGATGGCGGTCTGAAGTAATCTTTACTGTGGGGACTTTGCTGACCTCCAGTTGTTCTGCCAGCTGTCACTTCTAATATGACATGACTTCTATCATATTTTTCCTTTGGCACTAGAAGCTGGAAAAGCTGAAAAGGAAACAAAAAAAAAGAATGTCATTATCTCCTTCATGACTCTGTATCTCCTCTTAATCAAATTTGCAGCCAGCCTTCACAATTGTCACAGCCTGAGCGCACGCAACCACTGATTTCTTTTGGCAAACTAGTAAGTAGGACTAAAAACTGTCCAATGGCCGTTGCAACTCAGTGCAGTCAGTGTGGAAATGGGATATGCTGGTGCATCCACAGGAAAGCTAGCTGAAAATTCGATCCTGCAAAGTCAGGTACCGGGTTGCCCACTCCAGCCCCAACTACCTATGAACACAAAGTTATTAGCTATAACCCAGTCAATCTTTACATTAATCTTATTTTTCAGAAAGTTCCATTTCATATTATTTCAACCTGAATGTAGAAATGAGCCCAAACATAGAGCTCGCCACTGAATCATTTCAGCTTCTCTGCTTATAATTAATTTCCCCAYTCATGGGGTGCTGTCAGCTGAAGAGAAAATGAAAGACTGCAAGTTCCAATCAGAAATCTTTCAAGAATGCATGCTCTGCTGCCACAAACAGTTACTAGGATGTCATGTCAGGTCTCAATAGCACAGGCTCACCATTTTTTTAATCCCCTCAGCATCTGCAGACAGACAAGCAAGCGAGCAAAAATGACTAAAATAATAAGCTTCTAAGACAGAGTTGTCAGTAAGAAGCTTACTAATAATTAATGTTGCCACTTCTTTTCAGGGAGAATACAGAAGCTGGACTTCTGTTTCATTAAACGCAAGCGTCAGAGTCTATTGCTAAGATCACAAAGGAACATTTTTCTGACATCTTTATTTACAAAGCTGTATAATTTTACCTCAGGCTCACCTTTCTGCACAACACGTTGATTTTTTTATCCAGGGTTTCCTTCTCTTCTAAGGCAAGCTCTAGAAGTTGTTTCTCATCTCTGCTGTCTAGCTCTAAATTCCAACAACAGGAATAGATGTTAGCCAATCTCACCCAGCTTACAGCAAATTGTAACACAGCTGTCCAAAGACATGTATTACAGCACATAAAAGCTTCCAGTTGCATTTTGCCAGCGTGAAATATCAAATAAGAGCAGCCCAAGCCAGGATGCATATTGCTAACTAAATGATTGTATTTTTCAGGGGTGCTGGAAGGAGTAGCAGGTATCTTACCTCTCAATCTCCAGCTTATGGCCCAAAGTCTGGCATCAAACAGATGCCAGTCCCACCTGACAGTTACTCACTCTCAGTTATACTGATGGTTATGTCACACAGATTGACAGTCCAGGGGTAAATCCACAAACAGATTTGACAAAA
The DNA here is from genome assembly GCA_035582835.1 of Phoebastria nigripes. Taxonomy (NCBI): domain Eukaryota; kingdom Metazoa; phylum Chordata; class Aves; order Procellariiformes; family Diomedeidae; genus Phoebastria; species Phoebastria nigripes. The sequence goes on along the minus strand of JAYKAV010000866.1, from coordinate 298,935 downwards.
TACGTCAAAAACATGCCTGGAGACATGAAGTGCCTCAGTTTCCTTTACTACAATTCTTCATGCAACAAAATTTGTTGTTTCTAGACTTGCCCAGAAACACCCATATATTCAACAATTTGTAGCCAACTCATAAAGGTAAGCATTACAAATATAAGTATGATGATAATAATGAGGTTTCTAACCCTCTGTCTCCTGCTATTAGAGAGATCAATGAGATGTGGTAGTTATGGATGCAAGTCATCAGGATGTGGGAGACCTCACTTCGACTCTTTGCTTTGCTTAAGGATATTCCCTTTCCCTCTCTTCAGCACGTGAGACCACAATCTGGAGTACTGTGTCCAGTTTTAAGCTCCCCAGTACAAGAAAGGCATGGAAATACTGGAGTGAGTCTAGTTGAGAACCACCAAGATGGTCAAGGGCTGGAGCAAAGGACAAATGAGAAGAGGCTCAGAAAACTGTGTTTGTTAAGCCTTAAGAAAAGCAGGCGCAGGGGAGGTTTTATTGTTCTGTACAACTACCTAACAGAAAGATGGAGACAGAGTCTGTATATCATGATAAAAGGAGACATAAGCTGGAATACAGAAAATTCTGATTAGATATTAGGAAAACTATTTTCACTCTAAGGGTGGTCAGACACTGGAACAAGGGCTCAGAGAGGTTGTAGGATGTCTATGCTTGGATACATTCCAAACTCAACTGGACAAGGCCCTGGGCAACCTGCTCTAATTGGTCCTGCTTTGAGTAGGACATCAGACCAAATGACCTTCAGAGGTTCCCTTCAAACAAAATTATTCGATGATTCTGTGATTAGATTGCCCCTTCCCACATCTTAGAGCTTACTACCAAACTAGGAAACATTCTCAGGTAAAGCTAGTAGAAACTCCAAACCTTTTCTGCTATGGAGGCTCCTGTTTACAATAATTAAAGATGCTGATCAGTTAGCATTAGATTATGCATTAAGTAGAAACTTGGAAGACAGTTGGAGTCAAGTGGAAAACCTGTCACTGCCAAAATAGGGAGCACCCTCTCCTTTTCATCTTTCTTGCCACTGTTCTACCAGCTGAGGATTGGCTCTGTCACTCATCTCATCAGAAAGTAAACCAATTCAACTCACCAAAAGAAAACAACAGGTCTGGTTAAATAAATCCACATATTTTACCATGCCAAGTTGAACTAGATTTAATTTACAACTGGACAATTACCAGCACAAACAGGGGAATGGGGGAAGACAGCTTTGAACAGCTGGGAGAGAGAGCGATGGAAGAAAGCAACGAAGAGGAGGAGAAAGTCTTATGCCTTCTGGCCAGCATGGAAACCATAGGCTTGCCTCAGATGCAGCGTAAAACTGGACACTCAATAGCTGAATGCATCTCCTTGCCTTGCATGACCAGTTGCCGGAGCTCTGGATTCTGCAGCAGGAATCAGGTATCCCAAAGGCAGGCAGAAGGACCACAGGCTCCGCATGTCTGGGCATCTGGAGCCTGGTTCCTGTTCACAGCAGGTAACACACACACACACAGAGACACAGACACAGACACTCTCTCTCACTCTTTCTCTCTCTCTCACTGGTGGCCTCAGCAGCAAGTTTTAAGAACTAAATGGGCTGGGATGTTGAACCAGCTTTGTATACTGGGCAAGGAGAGCAGCAGCTCCTCCGTATCACAGTTTTTAATTTATGCTCTAGGTTTTTTTCCTTAAATAAAAGATGTCAGATCAACACTTGAACCTGGCATCCCTTATACATAAGGCAAGAACTGTATAAATTTCCCTACCAGTATGTCACAACTCCAACCCAAAGCTGGTACTGATTCAAAGGCTTCTAGCTGGTCCAAAAAGCATCATTATTGATTAGTTAGATAAACAGTATCAAATTAACTACTGTCAGCAGAGATGAAAGAATGGTCTGGTGGTGACCAATGAGCTTAAGGTTCAAAGGACTGGCGTCCCATTCCTACCTCCCTGCAAACCTGACCTTTAAGAATTCACTTAATCATCTACCCTGTGACTCACATCACCAGTGGCAAACAATATTTTTCTGCTTTACTGAGTGTTGCAAATATAAAATCCTATAGCAATTGTGAGGAATTCAGGTACTACAGAGAAGAGGGTCAGTTAGGGAGCTAAACGGAAAACAAAGAGCAGTCAAATGAAAGGAACATCTGTGTTTTAACTTGGCCACACGATAAACACTACAGAAAGAATAATTTGGCTCCATTTAATTAACTTCTTGGCTGTAATTTTCTTTCATTCTTTTCTTTTCCCTTCTTTCAACTAGAACTCATTCCATTCATCCACATCATAATTTATGGAAGTAGAAAAATTCTTCATTATATTTAGTTGATCCAAAAMCAGCCTTTTTAAGTTGAAGGATGAATTCTCCAGTGTTTTCTTAATACTTTCTACTTCCAACAACATTTCTTTTTCAGCGTTAAATTTTTGTCCCTCCTCACCTTCACTCCTTTTCTGCTTTCTCCAGTGAAGAGAACTTGAGAGGGGTTGGGGATTAAAACATTTTCAATAACCACCATTTTTTCCAAAAAACCAAACTTCTATTTATTTCTAAAACTAAAGAATACAAATATTTTCTACCTTTCTAAACAAGTTACATTTTTACCAGCTTTATTTCAATATGGCTTTTACTGTTTTGTCAACACCCCTTGGTTCTCTCTCTGAAAAGCACCATGAACTTTCATCCTCCTCCATTTACACTGCTGGCTACCCATTTCTCCTGTCCTTTGCTTTTCCCTTGCTTCACTTCTTTAATATAAGCCCCATTCTCTCAAGGCCAATGTTTGGTTCTCTTGGCTTAATACCTATTGGTGTAGCCGAATGGATGACATTTTTTCTTTCCCACTGTGTGCACCTCCTCACACTTCTAACAATGTTTTTTTCTCAAAATGTTACACCATTACTTATTTTGTAAAGTCTTTTACTTCATGTGTACTTTCTTATTCCTGAACGGTATCAAAAACAGTGACAATTTTTAATTATTTTTTACCCCAATTTCTACTGTAGCAGAGTATTGAAAAGCAGCAGCTTCTTAGACAACCATCAATTTTTATTCCCTTAAGGACTCCTCAAATATTTTCATAGAAATATTAGCTTTTGCCATTTAATTGGAAGCTGACAATTCAGGGCCTAATGAAAGTTCAGGTAATTTGCTCAGTAAGTATCAATGAACTGGCTAGATGGAATCCCRTTTTAAATAACACAGGTGAAGTCTGCATCTATCAAATGTATTAGGCTTACTAAATTTTTTTCCTTCAGTTCACACTGCTCTCGGTTCTATCAAAAAACAACCTTAAAACAARCATTTCCAAACTATTTCTGCTAGTTGGATAGCCCTGAGATTCCAGACAATCCCTACTCTCCCAAGTTGGCTGTAGTAAGACCTCAAACTGAAGTGAGGCGAGATAAAAAATGGAAGGATGTGGCTGGATGCAGAAAGCCCTAGCAGCACGCAAGCTCCCACAAGCAGGCAGGACCAGAGAGTGTTCCAGGGCTGGCTTAACTTATTTAAAAGCTTTTCTCAAAGGCTGGGCAATGAAGTTTATCRCAAGCAAAGCTACTGTTTTGAAACAAGTAAGTAGATGTGTTCTCCTTACCTCTGCACATAGCTTCTAACTCCTGAACTTCTCTTTCAGCCTCTTTGATTTCTTGAAATGCAGCTGCAATGGGGGACAGATCGGCACATCTTCTCCTCAGGGTTCTTTGCTCAAAGTCATTTATTGAGTCAGCATTTAACAGATGACTAAGCTGCTGGTATTCCTTGCTTAGAGTCTCCAGATACTTCTGCACAGCTTCATGCTTCCATAACGCTCGAGAATCCTGATGTTTTTTCCTATGCCGACTGTTAAAAGACAGAGTGAATCTGGCTGTGTCCAATAAATATTTTGGCCTCCAAAATCCACAGTTATGCAGTCCCACCACGTAACCTATCTTCTTTGCAACCGGAGGGAGAAGACAGCTGTGAAGTTGACTGTGACAGTAGCAACTGGCAAGCAGGCTCTTAAAAAAACAGACACTTTGGAAAGGTTTCATTTTGTTTCTTATTTTTCCACCACCTCAAATTAAAAGTAGACAGTACATGGACCACTGTTACTACCTAAAAAAAAGAGAGCATTCTATTAAAAAAAACCAAAACCAAACAAACACAAGAACTGTATCAGGCCCAAATCCTGTTCTTGATTACACCAACACAAATGCAACTGTCATGGACAAAACTATTTCTGTTTTAGTCCTGGTTTAAACCAGAAACTCTTATCAGCACCATTATACTGACTGAGGGTTGGAAAAAGTCTCTTCCCTCACCTCCTCAAACAGCTTATTTATGCTGTGGAAAAGCTACTGTAGATGCAGCTTTACAGACAACAGCTTCATTTTGCTGTATGTCTCATTGGAAAAATCCAACCATTTCATGCCTTACCAGCAGAAGAAAAATGTTGCTCAGAGAAGACAAATCTATACTAGAGGTGCAGAATTATAGAGAATGTATGAAATGTGCAGAATTAATGTGCAAAATTATACCCACTACCATAACAAGATATAACTTTGGCAGGAGGACATTAGTAACATCGAGCTGACCTTGCAACAGATTAGTCAATGGGACTACAATACACTTGCAAGAAATTACTTACCCATATATGTACTATGTAAGACACGGGCGCAGTGCTTTATGTACCCTGTGTACTCCTTCCCATGATATATTTACATATAAGTGTTATAAACATTTTCTATCCAAAAAGTGAGTAAGAAGCTGGTACTCTGAAATATAATCCCTGCATTTTTCTGAGACACTTGGCCTACAGTTTTGCAGGACACAGGCTCCCCTTAGCATCACTGTTGCTCTAGGAAAGATCTTTTCCTCTTCATTTTATATCATCAACATTGCAAACTATGCCATGAATTCTTACTGTGCTCTAAAAATTTATACTGGAGTGCAAGGGTCTACCAAGAGGACTAAATTGAAGTAATTCATATTCTAGGACTGCTCACACAGAAAAAGTTTAACAAATAAAGAAGCACTCCTTAATATCTCTGCCAGTGCCACAATYCCCTACTGATTTTTACAAAAAAGTGGATTCAGAGAAAATGAGAGCATGAAACTTTTGCAACAGGATCTCCTTGAAACATACACTTCAGTTTTCTGACACAATTATTTTTTATTCATCGGTGACAAGACCTTCTGTGCATCTTCAGGCATTTTATTAACAAATTACTATGACATTCTAACTACTCAACTSGCCCATTGTCCTCACCTATTTACTTTCATCCATTTGTCCACAATGAAGAGCGAGCAATATGCAGTAAAACCAGAAGTACTGTGTCTTGCTTGCCTGGATGTCCATTTTACTACCTACAGAAGGAGGGAAGGACCTTTATTGTATTTCTGCACCCTCCCCAGACTCCCCAGCTGGCAGGTGCTATCGAACCCACAGCGGCCACTTCAGGAGTGCTTTAAGTTACAGAAAGCCAACAATACCCCTCATGSATTGTTCTAGTGACTAAAACTGGCTGTCACAGAGGGATCATGTTCCCTTCACCAGGAACACAGCAAAAGGCACAAATCAGGCTCACCATCTACAATCCTGGACTTAGTTGCTCAAGGGCACGTGTAGACTCAATTCCAAAAGACCTAATTCTGCTGATGGTACTGGAGTTGCTCCAGGTCCACATGGCCCATCATCGTTTGGTCAAGTGCTAACCATCATTAACTCATTTTAAAAATATTAATGTTATATTTTATTTTAATTAATTAATTAATTATATTAATAATAACCATCAAACTCATTTTTTACTGGTGTAGTTAAGAAGTGATGTACTCAAATAATAACAGATTTGTACTATAGTTCTGCCTGAGCTCTCAAAAATAAAATTCTTGGTTTTAAATGCCTAAAAAACGTAAGTAACGGCATAACACAGACCTTCAAGAAGTCAGAAATTTCAAAATAACTTTGCTATGTTAAATAAAAAAGGTATCTCCTTTTCAGAGRGATGTTGCTGCATTACATTTGTGCAGAAATAAGCACACATAAAACTTTTACAGAGCTATGAGCCGTAGATGACCTATTAACTGCTTTCCAAACCAGATTTTAATAACTTTTTAATGTGACAAAATTACCCCATCCACATCACAAATCAAAACCAGTAAGCAAAAGTGACAACTGTAATTGTGTTGTTACAATATAACTTATGTTACTTATATAACAACAACAAAAAAATTATAATTTCTAGTCAAGAAACAGATATCAATGTTGTGACCACTTTAAGAGGTTTTAAAAATCATTTCTAACAATCAAAGGTGCTATTAACTCCATGCAAATTAATTCAGACACGTAAGAATATGTAGGTACATGGAAGGAGCATGTATTTCAACGCACGCTCTAACAGAAACAGCTCAGGGCTGTGCCTCCGAGGCCACCTTTCATACACCTCTGCCTCCCACCACAGCTACCCCGAGCAAAACCCCYGAAAGCCATGCACGAAGTCCCCCTGGCAGCCCTCCCCCATTGCAAGGGTTACGGGTTGATGGGGAAGGCAGGGCTGCAGAGCAGGCAGGAGCAGGCAGGAGCAGGCAGAAGCAGCTGGAGGTCGCGCGGCAGCGGAGGGCAGCTGTGAGGGGCGAGGGGGTCTCTGCTCCCCAGCACCCATCGAGGAGCTTTGGCACTCACCAGCACCGGACGGATCCTGCCTCGAAACACAAGGCCATGGCAGACGGGAAGTAGAGCGGAAAAACTCCCAGTCCCAGCATGCCTGCTAAAAAACATGACTCCCGGCATGCTTTGGCACAGGCCCGTGTGGCCAGCTGGCCCACGGCAGCACAGCCAGCCCGCGGAGGCACAGGGGTACCGCCACCAAAGGTTTGCAAGCATCGCTTGAGCAACACTACCAGTACAGGCAGACTTCGCTTTACTTTGTGAAACACAAGCCCCTAAATAAGAAATGGGGAACATGACCTTAAAAATAGGTCTCCATGTTCAGTGTCTTCCTCACAGCTGCACAGTAACACACTCTGACTTCAGCAACACTTTGGGAGAAATGGCAAGAGTAACAACAAACGGGAATATTCACTTCTGTTTCCAGCTTCTAAGCTGTTATATTACAAACACTTTTCCACGTATTTTCCCAAAACATGGGCTGAAAATACACGTCGTTTCAAATCTGGTTATTCAAAGATTGATTTCGGAGAAGTTTGCATAAAAGAACATTAAGTTCTACTTTATGTCAAAGCTCACTATTCAATTATATTTAAAATGAATTATTAGTATGCTACTAAAGACAAACATCAGTTATAAAATATTAATAAACATAACCATTCAGATTATCATTAAGCTAATAGGATGCAGCTTCCTAATAAAGTATGGTTTAAAACATACTATGTATATGCACATTTGAATTGATAATATTAAACAGATTATACAACTACATTCCTAATTATATTTGCATTTTTAAAAGACTTAAGTAACATTGTTTTTTTATACCTATAATCACCCAAAAAGCCAATGTACTTACTCTTAGCTATGTATGCTATAGGAGGGAAATGTATTCAGACCTAAGATGAAAAATTTTGCTGCTTGAAACTGTTCCATGTTTCCCTTAAGTGCACCACTTGCACTGAAAAGTCATTCTTTCTTCTGAAGTTTACTTTATTTTGGTAACTTTCCTAACCTATTTTATATTTGAGCAAGTCCAGCTCTGCTGTAAATGCTTTAAAACCCACTGTGTTCGGAGTTTCCTTCCTCCCAGCTACTGTCATTCAACAGGATTAAAAAAAGGTAAAAATTTGATATTTGGCACATATAACATCAGCAGGGTTTGGTGAGGTAAATATTCCAAAAGACTGAAAACGAGACCGATGGAGCAGGAGGATTTGGATCAAACCTCATCAGCACATGAATGACAGCTAACCCCTTGTTTAGATCTGAGGACTGATTCTGGCTCTGCTCCACACTCTGGGACAGAAGGCAAGGCAGACAGATTAAAAGGCTCTTCCAGAGAATAGCACCCACCTCAGATATGATCCAGTCTATAAGTGGGCCACAGCAAACAGCACCCTGAAACCTCAAAGGCGCTTCCCCAGGCCCGAGCCTGCTGTGCTGCGCCGTGATAGATGCCACTGTCCAGACGCTGTCCCCACCACGCCTCACTCTTCACAACCAGGAAGCTAATAAGAACATGAAAACTGTAAGCGAACCACGCACTCAAAAATTGATTTTAAAAGAAGAGGGTAGGCCAAGGAAAATCAAATCAGCTTCTACTCCAGCCAGTAATGGTTCTTACATTAAATCCTCTGATTAAAAGCAATCATGATTCAGTTTTTATTACGCCTTGGTGGTGAGTTCTTTAATTTAACTCTAAGTGTGAAAATAGAGACTGTAACAAATTCTTAGCCCTCCCTACCAGGCAGCAGACCACGCAGGGACCACATGGCCAAGACAAGGGCTGGACTCTATACTGTCATCAGGGTTGCCATCAGGCATCAGGTATACCATCAACCACAGGACCTAGTCCATGCATCTCATATTCAAAACATGTGAGATACACTCTTTCCCCATATTTACTGTATGCTTTTATAGTGCAATATGGGAATTGAGTAAGAAGGATGGGAAATCCCGTTGCCATCTGTGCTTCCACCTCCCTCATGGTTTGCTTTGATGCCTTAAAACCTGTGTGGCCAAAGCAGCTGCCTATGGAGCTGGTGAGGACCACAGTTTACAGGATGGACGCTGCCTGGGGCAGGGTGCCACTGCCTTCCTCAGCCACCATGGCAGCCCACAGGGACGTTGGGTGCAGAAGGGAAGAGTGACAGCAGAAGTACAGCGAGGCTTCAGGGCTTCCGGACAGACACGGCAGTCCTATACTTCAAAATCTGGCAAACCTAAGCTGCCAGTCGCTTTAAAAACTGGAAGCAAAGAATGGCTCATGAGACAACACAGGCTCCAGGCCTTACAATGTGCTTGGCTTGAAGGCAGGTCCCTGCGCACACGCAGGCCGTTTTTYGCTCAGGGGGCCCTAACAGGGTTTAGCAATCCGCAAGCATCGTGCCACAACTTCTATGGATACCAACTGACGTTGACAGGTCACAGAGTAAAGTGAGAACAGGGCAAAATCACAAGCTTGTTATAATGTATGTATCACTTTAATATTGCTCCCCCCTTTCGACCCAAATAATTTGTCAACAGACTTCTGAATTCTTTTCTGTTTGAAGGAAAAACTGGTGACAGAATCATACGCGTCTTGAATACAGTCCTGTTTATTAACAAAGCCTGTAGAAAGAGCTTTGTTTTGCCCAGCACAGTGGGATTAAATGACAAGAAGTTTTCTTGACTGCGCTCCCAAACCTCACTTTCAACTAGAGCTCTGCCTCCCCCAAAAGCTCCTTTCCTTGTTTATTCTCTCCCAGCTAGTCTACAAACGTTTCTTTTATTGCCTCCTTGCTTTCCTTTTCTTGCTGCTTTTAACACAGATTTTTAATACAGACACATGTCTAAATGCAAATTGAACCCCTGCCTTTTATTTGCAATTTGTCTATTTTCAGACTGCGTTCTTTCCAGTATTTGGGCTAGCAGGAAACAGAGACCTTTAGCTGTCAGGGACAGCCTTACTGCTTCAGACCAAAGGTCCACCTAGCACAGTATTTGCTTGACCATCTCGGAGATGCATCTGCTTATCACTCAACCCAACCAGAGGCATAACAAGCCTTTTGCTAAGACAGAAAAACAGAGTTCATAAAGTCAAGGCTTCAGCCAGTTATAAAAAGTGCTGAATACATGCTGTGGTACAAACAGGCTCTGAAAACGATGCAGCAGGGCAAAGTCAAGTTGGCCATCCTTGTCAACACGACTTCTGCTTTGAAAAAATCAGATACCGAATACAGCAGTACTACACCATATAGCAGAAACAACAGCAAATTGGGTACAGCATGTGGAAAATACACATACTGCTGTCAGTGATCCAGGTACCTGACATCATTAGAAGCATGCTGGAACAAAAAAGTGAGAAATAAACACAATAAAGATATTATTTTTACAAAGAAACTTATTACAGACCATACATCTAAACAGATTAACAAAACACCAAAAACAACCACCATCCACAAAAACAGTGGGCATAAACTGATGCTCAGCTAAGAAGAACTAGGAAAGCATACGCTGTACTTCTCTAATATTCTTCTCGCCTTTGCTATTTTCTTCTCAGGCTTCCTAAGCCTACCACATTTTTTTTTTTCTAATTAGTAGTCCCCAAGTTGGGCCGTCATCCAGGTTACTCTCTTCCAAGAAATTGTCCACTCTCTTGTTCCCTCCTTTAGCCTGAAAGGAAAGCAGCTATCATGTCCACCAGCTTCAGCAAGGCTTGTGACAAGTCAAAGACACGCTGCTTGGGATCCTCAGTCACAGTCACAGAGTCACCTACTTTATGGGTAACCAAATAAAATACGTTAAGTACATGGTTTTTCTAATTGGCTCTTGTTACATACTATTTTCCACACAGTTGCTTTACTGTGGGTATCTATCATGTTCATCATCTGGGACAGTAGGTGGATAACCGTATTATTAGAAAATTAATATCCTTTTAAAACATACCAAAATATAATTAATATTTTTAAAGGGTAATTACATAAACAGAGATTCTAATTGAAGCTGCCTAATTTTTTTCCATGTAAAATGGTCTTTTTAATTGGTTGTAACCTTGACAGTTTAACCAGTTTTCCTTCTAAGTAAATGCTCCAGGCCATGTGGTTTTAGTGTTTCTAGTTGGGTTTTTTTTGTTTGTTTGTTTTTTAAATTTTTGCAAAGATTCATTTAAGAACAATTTCTGGGAATAACAAGAAGAAAAATTTATTTTCAAAAGACCTTAAACCTTCTTTGGCGAAGGAGCCAAACCATGAATAAACGCTTACTGTTCTAAGCATGCACGATAGTGCTGGGAAGTTTTACATAACCAACTGCTGAAAAATGCATTAATGCAATAGATGACGTCCCCGCTTGCTGAAAGTCAGACTGCTAAGTTTTGCTCTTGTTTCCTTAAATGCCAGCCAGGGCACAGCAAGCAGGCAGCCTCTCAAAGCTCTGCAGTTTACAGAGACTTTGCTCTCKTCCAACAGTACCTCCCAGGCTTTCAGGCAGCCTGGCTCTCCAAAGTATCAGTTTCAGCGAGCTGTTGGGATGGCGGCCACCAAAACTAGGTTACTAGGGGCAGAGCAGGAGGACAACGCGCACACAAAGGAGACTTCAGCCCTCCCAGCCACGGCCGGGAGAGGCCGAACACTGCAAAACCCTCCGCACCCCGTTTCCACAGCCCTCGCCTTGGAAACAGCCGTGACTCGGGCCTTGGCGAGCGGGAGTTATTATTTGTGAACAACCCCCGCGGCTCGGAGCCCCCTTCCCCCTCCTCCCCTCGGGGCGTTGCCGAGGGCTCCCCTCCTCAGGGCCGCCCCCCGCCGGCCTCGCTCACGGCAGGTAACTCCCGTCGGGGCCGCCCAGGGGGGAGAACTACAACCGACAAACAACTACGCCTCCCCTCAGGCCGGGCCGGGAGAGGGGACAAGCGGCAGGGCGCCGCCGAAGATCCCCCTCACTCCCCGACTCACCGCGGAGCGGGGGGGGGGGCGCCTCTGAGGGGGAAGCAGCGGGGGGCCGCCAAGCGGCGGTGCGCCTGCGCGGAGGGGACCCCGGCTGCCATTTTGCAGCGTCAGCCGGGCGGCGAGGCCTCCCCAGCAGCTGCGCAGAGGGGCCGCGCTCGCGCGCAGCGTCTGAGGGGAGCCGGCGGGGAGGGCGGTGCAGGCCAATGAGTTAAAGAGTCGCCGCCGCCGCTCGGGCAGGAGTCGTGCCGCCGCCGCCCCGCGGAGTTCGGGGTTTTCCTTCCCTCCTTCYCCCCTCTCCTCCCCTTCCTCATACCGACAGCCATCCAGCCGCCTCTCCCGGGCCGCCCCCACCCCCGCCAGCCTGCCTCCCTTCCTCCCTCCCGCTGTGCCTGCCCTGGGGCCGCCCGCACCATGCCGTCCGTGCCGCTGCCGCCCAAGGAGAGCAACCTCTTCAAGCGGATCCTGGTGAGCCACCGGCCCCGCTCCTCTCTCTCTCTCCCTTCCGCCGCCGCCGCTTCTCCCTTCTCCTTCCTCTCGCACACCGGCCTTGCTCGGTGCCCTCCGACCCGCGGCACGGGTTACTTCGCCCGCTGCCGGAGTTGGCTCCGGCTGAACGAAAAAGGATGCGGCGGCCGCGCTCGCCCGGGGGGAGCTGGGGCTGCCGCCGCCTCCTCGTCCCGGTTCGTCCCCGTTTCCTTCCTTTGTCTGGGGCCCGCCGAGCAGGCCGGGCGAGCCCCTCTCGCTCGTGTCGGGGGCCGGGAAGGGTTGGTGTCGCCGCCGGCCGGGCGAGGGCGGGAAGGAGGGAGGGAGCCAACCAGCCACCCGCCGCTCCCCCAGGGGCCGCCGTTCTCCTTCCTCCCCGCCCGCGACGGTAACTCCGGGGCGAGCTCCGGCTGCGGGGCTCGGCAGCGCGCCGCCGCCAGTCCGTCCTCCCCGTCCCTCCCGCCGCAAGCGGGCGGCGGCCCTGCCGGCGGAGGCGGGCCGTTACCGCGCCCTGAGCCGTCTTGCGGACGGCTGGAAACGGCAGCCTGGGGGGAGCCGTCATCCCGCCCCACCGTACGCCGGGGGTCGGGCTAGGGGTTGGTGTGCTGCACACCGCAGTCGCCTGCTGCCCGTGTCACCGCGCTCGGGAGGGTGGAAGAAGACCTCGAAGCACGGTGCAGGCAGGAGTTTGGTGTTGCCAAGTTGATCTCCATAGGTACTTAATTTTCAGTAGGAACGTCAGTTTTAGTATAGGGACGAGATTAAAGCTAGTTCACTGAGCAATCTTAAGTGTCGTTGAAGACGTCTGGCGGATTAAAGTACCCTGACTCTGTATGTCCTTTGGAAGACTTGTCTCAACTTCTATGCGCTGGGCTACTTTGACTCAATTATTATCTTGGGCTGCTTCAGCTCTTGAGACTTAATGGTGCAAAGGACATTTAGTGTTTGTGAGGTTACTTTAAAGAAAGAGCTCACTTTAACTGTAAGTTTCTACTCAATCACTGTGTATTTTATAATGCTTACTCTTTATGGAAAGAAAAAAGCTCTCCCTCCAAGAAAAAACCACAACCCACAACAAAACACCGGACTCCCCTTTTTCGTGAACTTTTCAGTGTGATAGTGATGGAGTTCCAGCCTCAACAAAGTTGACACATTTTGTGCCAGTTTGCTAGTCTGCTGGCAGAGGAGGTCTGTGCAGCACAGTGGTAATCTGTTGGCAAGCACAAATTTCTTCAGTTATATTGGAATTTGTTAGGCTAGTTTCAATAACTTTGTGGTTGAGAGGTGAGCATTTTGGCTTCAGGAAGCTGAGCTCAAAACAAACATCGTGTTGTAAGCCTGTGTACTCTGTATGTTGCTGGTGCATTTCAGCAGGTGCTTCAGAGCTGTTTTCTTTTACCTGCTCTGGGTAGTATGCAGATTTTAAAAGACTTAATGGTTCTTAATGGTGATCTGTTGCTTACTGCATGCTTATGGTATGCATCTTAGTAAGTCATTCTAGCACTCCTCTTTCTCTCTGCTAAAAATAAATGACTAATATTAGAACAGTTAAGTGATTATTCTTACTAGTAGCAAACAAGTTCACAGTAGCAGTCACTTCTGAAGTTTTTTTCAACTGAAATATAGAAGAGCTTTTCTGGAGATCATATTTTAGACAACCTTTTTCTTTTTTTTTTTTTTTATTAAGCACTTACATTTTGTCCACTCCTTAGGCAAAGAAAAAAGAGATGCATAAAACTTCAGTGAAGCTGATGTGGAAATGTACTTGCTTTCTGAAGCCTTCAGAAGGTTTAACTGGTGCAGTGTAGTGGCTAGTCACAGTTCCTAAAGTGTTAATCACAAACTTTTACTTGTTGGCTGGTCACTTCATATATTGATACTTCTTGAAACTTACTACTTTTTCTAGCTAGCTTTGACTTCTTCATGGTGCACTCTCTTTCTGGAATACTAATGYCTACATAGTACAAATAGAACCGTTCAGTTGCTTGACATGTTTCAGAGTATTTTAGTGCAGTAGTATAGCTTGTAGTGCTAAAGGCTCTTTAATTGAAGCAGCTTTTGCCTACTTTGGCACTGCCAGAATACTTGAAATTACTAGGGATGCTATGGGCTTTTTAGAAATTGGGGGGGGGGGATTATGTGGGAGGCTGTATAATAAGACCTTATAAGCATGTAGTGGTTTAATCACTTGGAACAGATGCGAGGAAACTGTACTCATATGTTAAGACTAAGTATTTTTACAAACCCTCTGCGGAGAATTAGTTATGAAATAAGAAACTCATTTGGAGATCACGAGAATTACTTAGGAGTCAGTGACTTAATGTGTATATGTAACATGTGAGACAGGTTATCAACAGTCTGAACAAGATGCCCACATAACAGTTAACCAAGCTTACAGAGCTGCCCAAGCTAGTGTGGCCTTATGGAGTTCAGTGTAAGCTGTGAAGTCTGCTCAAGAAGCTGAGTAAATAGTCTTTAAGCCACATCAATTTGTGTGCCTGCATGCTTGGCAGTGCTTGAACAAGCTGACTTAAAACTACCTGTGATGTGATTAGGGAACTAATAGCAATTGCAGCATAGGTAATAGTTCTAGTTTCTCAGTACTACAGTAAGGTAGTGCTAGAGCTCATTTCTCTCGCTGCCCTGACTTCCAGGTCTGTTTTGTTTCTTAAGCCTTACTTCCACTCTTGTACAGGGGCTTTTTCTCAGACTAGTGCTCTTCCCCTGGAAGCTCTGATGGTGCTTACAGGTGTGATGTTGCTTGGGAGGGAGGGGCTGAGCAACTTCAAGCTCTTCTCTTTCACTTCTCAGTCTCACAGAAGGCATGGAGGAAGTGTTTGAAAGCTTCTGGGCTCCCCATTTATGGAAAGAGAGAAAGGCATCCATAAAGAAGAATTAATACAGGAATGCTGGTGTGTTTCTTGCCACTTAAAAATCAGTCTTCAGCTCGTGTGACTTTTTAAGTGAATGGGGCAAATGCAATCTAAAATAAACATGTACATGTGGTAACCTAAAAATGCTTCTTGTTAACATTGAAGTTTGGCAATGTGCATTTGGTGCTTACTTCTAGTAAGCTTAGGCAGATCTTTTATTTTGTGTATTTAAAACAGAGTTGTAAGCTTGCCTTCAGAGTATGTTTCAGCTTAAGCAGCTTTGATCTTCCCCCCCCCCCCGCCTCCTGAGAACCCAGATTATAAACTRTGTCTCATCTTAAAATTAGTTTTAAGCTTTGGCCTTATAGAATCAAATCAGCTCTGTCTGGGCAGGACCTGGTAGTAGTCCTTATGAGTGCTTTAGAGGAAAGCCACGGGGTTGTTGTCATACTTTCATGGCTTACTTGCCAAATTGTTTTTGTTTTTAAGAAATGCTTAGTGTCTTGCAATAACTGTTGGTGTCTGCCCAGTATCACACAGTGTAAGGTATTGTCTGCTGTTTGTTTCATGCCTAATATAACTTTGGATAGTATCATGCCTGTAAATAATTAATCTTTTGATTTCTTAGTGAATTCCACATATTGTTGTTGCGTAAAATAAGGTTTGCTGCTTTAATTGCAAATGTGTTTCCCCTGAAGAAGAGCCAGCCTGTGAATATTTCATCCTGTTATGAGGGAGCTAAGTCCTAGTACCTCTTCAGATACGAGGCATTACTCTCACTGCGACCAGTTTAGCCATTTACTCTTGTTTGACTTAAAGTAATTAAACACAAAAAGTCTGCAAGTATATCCCTCTGTAGCAGTGACTTGTTGCTGCTTAGCTCATTCAGGCATGTATCTTCCACTTTTTTGGGTGAGGAAATCTTAGAAATTATTTAGTGTGTCCTATTTCTGAAGAGCTGTTCAACTTCTCTGTAGGGTCCTTTTTGTTCCCTGACTTACACAATAATCTTAAGAGATTTCTTTTTCGATAAAAGGTAAATATGCAAGTGTTCGTAGGATTTAATGAAGATGAATTTATTCTTATTAATAAAATTCTGAAAGTTTTTTTCATTTTATTTAATGACATAATAATGGATTATAAGCATGCAAATAGTCAGTCTCCTAGTAATAATGTGGGAGAGTTACCAAACTATTAAACTCAATAATTGGGAAGGTGTGATGCTATGCTAATTAATGCCTCCCAAATGAGATGAATAACATAGCTGAGGTAGCCGTTGTAATCCACTACTGGAGTAGTGGATGTTTGAAGTCTCTGTTAAAGATCCCTTCCTTTAAAGATAGGGGTGTGGAGCTGTCAGTAAAAATCTTCTGGTGTAACCAGTAAGACTGATTTGTGGTGTGGTTGTTACTTGTGCTGCTAAGGAGGGGCAGCATAGGAAGAGTGTAGGCTGTTTCCTTGACACTGACTTTCAAAAGAGGTGGTGAGGATGCTTGGCCAGCTGCAGACTACTAAAATGACAGAATTGTGGAGCATAGATAATAGACTAATGGTAAGAGTCAGTAAGACTTTCATGAGGGAAAATCATGCTTCACACTTGTCAGTGATTTGAGGGAGTCTGATTTGGAGAAGACTGTCCCAAATAAATATTCCTGGTTTAATTTTTCAAAACGAGTTTGTAAATGTCATCATGAAAGGCTCATAAAGCAGGCTTCCATGGAATGGTGCTGAGTGTTTATTCACTCTGGACTTCTTTTTTAAGGAAAGTTCCTGTATGAATAAATGATAACTTCTCAGAGTTAAGTCCCATTGTGTTTTGTGCTGGAACTTTTTCTTAATTGCCTATGGTTATACTGAACAGAACAAGCAATGAATAGCAAGAAGAGTTCAGTTGTACTAAACTACTCATGGCACAAGGAGTGAAGGCCACCTGAAAACATGGAGAAGTACTTCATGTTTCTGGAGTAAGTTGAGTCATAGCAAGTAAAATTGTTTGTAGATGAATGTTAAGACTTCGAAATCTTTATTTAATGTAGACCTAGTATGGGCTGTGAGCTGGATTGCCCAAGATTTGAGATTTTTAGGGATTTTTGAGGTTCTGTTAAAACAATTTCCTTGTACAGTAGTTGAAAGCTGATGAATCCTGGGAAAAGAAAAATGCTGTTATGCCACTGCTCAAGTACACTGCAAGTCTACATTTGCAATGCTGTGTGTGTTGCTGTTTCCCCTGGTCCTGCCCCCGTGCCGCCACCTCAGAAGGATGCAAGTATGAAATGACCTYCTTGAAGGAGGAAGAACTTAATAGAAGATTCTGAAATTATGAACAATCTGGAGAAGTTAAGTAGGGACTTGCCTTTTTTCAAGCTATCATGCCTAGTTTTCATTTTGGTAGAAATGGTGGCTGCAGAGTAGCAGGCTCCAAACAAGATATTCTTAACAAAATGGTAGTTATACTGTGGAACCCTTTGGTGCAAGATGTAGTAGCTATGAAAAGTTTTAGGCACTTTGGGAGTGTGTGTAGGGGGGAGCCCTTTACTTTTTTGTGTGTGTAAAGATATACCCTTTGGCTTAGAGGATTGGTGAGGCACAAATAACTGGAGGCTGAGAAAGTTCTGGTGAGAACTGTAATAATGCTTGTCTTACTCATAAGCCTCTCCCTATGCATCTAACACTTGTATCTTACCTCTACTGGCCTGTACCAGGTGTGTCTGATCTCTCTGGCCTGATCTGTTATGATTCATGCAACTTTTTTGTCCGAATCACTGTGAAATCTTTTATGGAATGTTGAGATGAAGTTAGTGTTTAAGGCTTGCATTGGTAATTGCCTTGAACTTGCTTTAAAGTGTAACTTTTTTAAAGCCTGAGATTTATATCTTTGTGTGTATCAGGTGTCACAAAACAGTGCTCATGATGATAGTTTCATTTGCTTAACTGCTCACAGATGTGGTTCCACTAGCTTGTGGAGCACCTGCTCAGTCCGAGTTCTTGCTAGGCAAATTGCAGTTTCATCCCAGGAGATGGGCAGATTGGTCTCTTCAGTACTTCTACACAAAGTGCAGATTAAAAACTAGTTGAAAGTGTATGATGGGGCTATGACTCATCTAACTTCTAGTGTTGCTGTTATGGTTTCTCCTTTGCAGAGGCATATGTGTGTTCATAAACGGTAGAGAACTCTACTAACTCAAATAGTGAGGAAGTTACTCAGAAGATGCTAAGTACTTGTAAGCAAGAGCTCTTTCTACTGCATGTTCTCTTGTTTCTGATTCTAGGGATTCAAGTTGTGTGTGTGCACAGAGCGGAATTAGACTAGGTCTTAATTTAAGGCAAGCTGTTTAATAACGAGCTTCCCCCTTTTAAGAGGCATAGTTTATAGGGCTGTTAAAGATGTCTCTGACAACAAATGTTGAAACAACATTCTCTTATCGCACATGTTCTTTCTGGTAATAAATACAATATCAGTTTTATTCTGCCAATAACATAGAATACAAACAGCAGATATTACAGCTGTCGTACAGAATGCAGGTGGAAATATGTTTTGTGTATTCTGTAGATTTGAACTTAAAAAATTGGAAAAAGCTGGTTAAAGGAAGAAATGCTGTTGTATACAGAGAATCATGATGGTGAAAGCTTAGATACTAGTGTGACATTAGTACTTTGATCAAAAAGTTACCACTACATATGATGCTGCCCGCTTGTTCTATTGTACGCCACTGTCTGTGGTCTGACTCAGCACTGTTCTGCATTGCCAAGTCCCCAGGTCTGGGGAAGAAGTATGTGCCCTGTCCATTTTGACAATTGAAGCAAGCAGGCCTGGAGCTAGGTTGTCTTCATCTCCTTTTTATTTCAGCTGATGAGGTTAACCACTCTTACCAGCAGAGAGTAGGGGTGGCCATGCATATATAAAATACCAGGAGGGCTTGGGGAAAAGGGTAGAAGAACATGTTGATACTCTGGAAGGGTTGCCCTGGGACTAGAAATCTAAGATGCTATGAGAGTGGGAAAACAGTAATGAACTTTTTCCTTAGCCTCTAAGAGCTGGAGCCCCTTCCAGCTGATACTTTTTTCCATTTTCTCAAAAATCAGTGACGTGAAATCAGTGACGTGAAATCAGTGACGTGAAATCAGTGACGTGAAATCAGTGACGTGAAATCAGTGACGTGAAATCAGTGACGTGA
>JAYKAV010000866.1:190429-279545 GCA_035582835.1 Phoebastria nigripes | reverse complement strand
CAGTGACGTGAAATCAGTGACGTGAAATCAGTGACGTGAAATCAGTGACGTGAAATCAGTGACGTGAAATCAGTGACGTGAAATCAGTGACGTGAGAGGGTTGCTATTTGGGGAACCTCATGTAGAGGTCCCTAGTCTGTCTCTGAAATTTAATAGTATCATGATGCTTTCTTTTCCTGTATCAGTATTGTAAAGTATCCAAATATTTCATGATACAAGGAGCATTTCCAACGCAGATGCTGAACTCTTTTGGAACTTAATCGTATATCATTCAAACAAGATGGTGTCAGACCTTGCTATCAAACTGGTGAATAATTTAGTAATTATTATTTGTTAGCATAGGAACAATATATACTGAGTTCTGTGAGAAACATAGATTGTCTGTTAGATGCAGATGACATTGTTTTATAGATGTGCAATAAAACAAAGAAGGCTTTTTAAAAGGTCCAAGTGTTAAATGCCAATTAAGAAGAATACTGACAGTATGCTGATGTTCCTGTATTGATTGTACCTGCTTTTAGTCAGAAATGTGTATTAATAATTTGAACAGCCGCTAAATACTTGTCAGATAACTCCCAGGAAAAGTTGCTGATCAGAATTGCAGTGAGTGATAACTTTGAGGGCTTTTTATTACTGAACTTGATCACTGTTGTGGCTTGGACAGATTTCCAGCACAACTGACTTTCAGCATTCTTTCCATAGGGCTAGATGTGTAAGCCTTGTCCTTTTCTCTAGGGTCTGATGTTCCACATTTAGCTCTTGGGTTCCTTCCTTACCCAGCCCCCCATCGGTGTTACACAGCAGACACACAGTTTAAAAAAATTGAAGATGTAAGCATTGAGAACATGAGATTAAAATTTTGTTTAAATGAATCCTACGTGTTGCTAAAAACCCCACAGTTTTGCACCAAAATCTTGGCAACAAGAGAGAAGACACTACCTGGCAAGAAGAATGTTGAAACTCTGTCAAGTGCTGAGAGGTCCGCAAGCAGGATTACATGGAGTACAGTAGCAGGGAAGACTAATAAACTTAAAAAAATGATGTTCTTCTAATAAAGCTTGAAGCTGTTTTTATTCAGCTACTTCGAAATAGTTAAATCAGTTGAAATGCTTATTTTTCTTATTGGTGGTTCTGATGGTCCAGCATGTTTCTGGTGAGGCAGCCTATTGATGTGCAGACCTGTATTAATAGAATGTGGGCTGCACAGGTGGGATCTGAGAATAGTGTTAAATTGCTGGCAGTGGTTTGGATTTAGTGTTTGACAAGTGCTTGTCAAGAGACAGCAAAACCAACTTCAAAATTGCAGTGTTGTTATTAAAGAAAATTGCATGTAGAATCATAGAATAGTTTGGGTTGGAAGGGACCTTTGAAGGTCATCTAGTCCAACCCCCCTGCAATAAGCAGGGACATCTTCAACTACATCAGGTTGCTCAGAGCTCCATCTAACTTGACCTTGAATGTTTCCAGGGATGGGGCATCTACCATCTCTCTGGGCAACTTGTGCCAGTGTTTCACCACCCTCAGCATCAAAAAAAATTTCTTCCTTATATCTAGTCTAAATCTGCCCTCTTTTAGTTTAAAACCATTATCCCTTGTCCTATCGCAACAGGCCCTGCTAAAAAGTCTGTCCCCATCTTTCTTACAAGCCCTCTTTACAGCTGCTCACCATGAGACTGGTCAGTGTGTCTCATTTGGATTGAACTTCTTCGCTGCAGCTCTGTTACAGTCACAGACCGTCTTAAACAACTTAAAACTATTAAAACATTTAAGTTGATAAAGGAAGCCTGGTTGTTATGCTTAACACTACTGTTTGATTTGATGTGGTACCTGTCCTCATTCTTCGAATGTGATACTACGTTTTATTCAGCCTTCATATGAAAATGGTTTATGAGTTAATATCATGTGACTTCAGTACATTCAGAGGCACTAGGGACAGAGCGTGAGGAAGGGAGTTGGTTGCTGCAACTGCAGTCTCTCTTTGAGTAGCCAGTTGGGATGTTTTTGTTAGATGGCTTCTCAGAAGTGAGTGTTAATGTCTGAGGGCCATAATGAGATGTTCTTCAGCCATAAAATTGCTGATCTGTGTATTAAACTCTGTCTTCAGTGTGTGAAAAACATAGCTGTTCTCTCAATACAAGACCTTTTTTTCAATGGCAAATGCTTTGTCTAGGGAGGTGTAGTCTGTAAAAGCATCCCTTTACTAACCTGATGTTGCAAATAGTTAAACATAATTTACATGTAAATGGTATATGTGATTGAGTAGTGATACAGAAAGTCTTTCTGTTTTATAAGCAATGTTAGCAAGCCATTCAGATCCCTGATTCTGTTAATATTTAGTAGTGGAAGGGATTTTTGTCTGTTTAAAGGGTGGAAGGTTTTTTGTCTCTTTAAAAAAGATGGCATGATATAAAAAATAAATTAGAATTCGTGAATGGCAGTTCCTTAAGTAGAAGCAGCAAAGCACTGTAATACAGGGTTAAAGTGTCCTCTTGCTCTTCATTGTTGTATCCTTGTTACTAATATTTTTTACCTTTACAGTTATAGTTACTTCCTAGRTGCTGTGCCTATTTGACCTCTGTGTAGAGGCACTTGATACTTACCTGAAAGTGCATAAAATGATGTCTAGCTTAATTGTACAGCAAAGTCTACAAGTAAATTAGATCTTTAAGTTAGTGTTGAAAAAGGGAATAAACCAGGATGAGATGTTTGCCAGAGGAGGTAACATCCTTCCAGGAACATCTGGTAGCAGAAGTTCTGAATAACATTTTGGCCTTGCCAAAATCTCCCTTTGAGGTTTCAAGCACGTAAACATTCGTGATTTGGCTTTAGTTCTAGCAGGAAATTATTGCCATAAAAGGGTGATGGGGAGCCTCACATTAAGCAGCACAACAGATAAGGCTGTTTTAAAAAAAAAAAACACAAAAACAACAACAACAAAAAAAAAAACCCAAACAAACCACCTACCCGAAACCCAACCCAGCATATTAGCTTGAGCTTCTAATATGCCAAAGACTTAATGCAGTGGGACAGATACTAATGAACGTAGTTCAGCTATATTTGTCCTGATTAGTACAAAACTTGAGAATACATATGGAGACATCAGCTTTCTCAACTATGAAATTCCCATCTGTACTACAAAATGAGATGGTATCATATGGCTTCAAACTCTGGTCTCCTGTAAACAAGATACAGGTGAAGTGTGGTGTGCTYATTCACAGTTTTCAGACAGGCAGAAGTTTAAAAGCAGTCCATTCATGAAGTTTGGATGCTTTGAAGCCCCAGGCTTGTCCAGGTAACTGAATCTGTAAGCCTTTCAGTATATCTATATATGGTGATGAGAGTCAAATAATTTGTATTGCTGAGCAAAGTCCTTTTCTCTTATATTGGTATACATTTAAGCCGATGTGTTGGTATAAATACATAACTTATTTACAAATGCGTGTGTGTGTGTGTATGTATGTATTTGGAGGGAGCGGGGCTGGGAAGTCACCTTTTGACTAACCAGCAAGGCTTGTCCCATAAGCAGTGGAATTACATTTCATACTGATTCATTATGTTTCTGTAGTCAGCCCCTCTTTTGTCTAGTAACTAGCAGCTGGGCAAGAAATGTTGTGGGTTTTGTCTGGTTTTGAGCTAACCTGTTTATTGACAAGTACAAGTATGCTGGTTGTCTATCAGCAAGCCAAACAACTGTGAATGTTGAACTCATGCTTCTCTCTCGGTGGAGAGCATTAACTTCTCTCTTCCATCTATCTGTTGGCCTTTGGAAAATGTGATCTTGTTTGTCCTCCAAAAATCTCAAATTTGTCTATAATTATCTAAGTTCAGTTCTTATTCTAGGCCTGAGACTGAACTCTATAGGATAAAAATGTCAGAACAAGGATATTAGATATGATTTCCTCAAGTAGTTAATCTATTTTAAGTGCACACTTGACTCAGCTTCTGTTCTATGGTTAAGCGTTGCTGTATATTTGGAGTTTCACTCAACATTGCAAGAGTTGTAGAATTGTAGATGAATGTTCACTATTCTGTTACTTCTTTAGGCATACCTGAATAAATTTAGAAGGCATACTTACCTGAATAAATTTAGAAAACATACTTAGAGCATTGTTGGTATTTTCTTATGATTCTTTGAAAGTGATACTAAGCATCTTACGTTAAGAAGGAAAAAAAAAAAAGATGAATGGGAGAATTTGACCTACCCCTAGACAGGACTCCAAGTTTTGCTGCAACCTTGGTTATTTCAGGTAAAGATGTGGAAACTAGTTCTCAGTTTAAAATTCTCAAAGCTTTTTTTGTTGCTGTTGTTTAAATGTTAATTGCCATAGTATAACTATTTACCTCTGATGGGAACTCCCTGGCCATCCTGCCAGAAGTCAGCCAGGCAGAGCAACCTGATCTAATATCAAGGTTGGCGCTCCTTTGTTTTGAGGATTGATTTAGGTGACCTCCAAAGGTTCCTGATGACCTAAATTATTCTATGATTTAGTCTCCACTTAATCATGGTTAACTGCAAGTGTCTTGAGTTTCAGGTAACAAAGACTTAAAAACTGTCTGCAGTTAAGCCCTTTCCCACAGACTGGAGGAGGACCCTTGTTTTGGCACCTTAGCCAATTATTCAAAAGTGAGCATAGGCATGTTTCTGTATTGCTTGTACCCTGGGAAGCAGTGCAATGATGTATTATGACTGCAAAGGGGTTACTACACTCTGCATTAATTTAACATAGTTTTTTACCTCTGTCCTGGAAGATTGATGAAGTGGGAGTGATCTATGAGAGACAGTTAAAGTTCTCAAGCACATAACATAAGAAATGACATAGTTTCTCCAGAGAATAGCTGTCTAAATTACAGCAGGACAATACACCTTATTAACTGAAAATGGTGCCAAGTTAGGCCTGTTTTGGGTTTTTTCTTCAAGTTAAGAATCTTAAATGACCTTAAATAATTTTCATGCTTACTGGTACAAGGATGCCTTTAACTGGCTTAAGTAAATTTGTTTTAAAGTGATCAACTGTAGTCATCAGTAATCAGTTACTAAGACCTTCCTGACTTATTAACATCAGGTAATAGTACCCTAAATAAATCTAAAAGTAGCCCTTAGCTGTACTATTCCAGCCAGAAATTAGATTTTTTTTTTTTTTTTTTTTTTTAATGCCCAGGTGAATTCTCCCTCCCTGGATATCTATGTATAGATTTTTGAGGTTACAATAGGTCTATCCTACTTCATGGTTTCTCTCTCCCTCCCAAAAGTCTACACTGGCAACAAGGAAAGTCTTCTGTCTGAGATTTATTACTCTGGGAGGTCACTAGGCCAGGGAAATGGGATGTTGAAAGGAGTGTCTGGAGTCTTTAAAACTAACTCTTCTCAAAAGTTCTGTTGAGTCAAGATTTCTAACTTGGCTCTCTATTTTAAGAATTTCTGAATCAAAGTAGACATCCCTACTTGCCTACWTGCCCTTCCTGTTTCTGTTGAAAAGGAATTACTAACTTTTTATAAAAGGGAGATCATGAGGTAGAGCATTGACTGCATGTAAATGAGGGCAGATACTGTTCTGAATGCTGAAAAAAGGCAATGTAATATGAACAGTCATATTCAACTAGAGCTTGTTAGTGATCTCATTAGCATACCTTACTGAAAGAACTACTGCATTTGTAATAACATTTTAAGGTATTCTGGTTTTAAATGCATTTCAGTGATTGTATTCCACCTCTTTTCCAGAAATGTTACGAACAAAAACAGTACAAAAATGGACTCAAGTTCTGCAAGATGATCCTCTCTAACCCGAAATTTGCTGAACATGGAGGTAACTGCAGACTCTAAAGATTTTTTTTTTTTTTTTTTTCTTCCACCCCCCTCTCCTGTCATGAGCTTAATGTATAATCAGTCTATTCCATACTATTGGGAAAGAAAGGAGCCTGTTGCTGAGTATGATTCTGTCCTTATGACTGAATAATTACTCTGGATTTTCAGTCTTTGTGCATTCAGACCAAGTTTCCACCCTAGCTCAGTCAAACACTCCTGTGCGGTGGGATGATGAAGATCAAAATACATGGTGGAAGCACACTTCAGTGAAGCTTCCAAGTAAGTTGCCTTTCTAGGTTTCTGGGTCAGAATGCTAGTGTGGGTTTTTCTTACATTCCTATTTAATAGCAAACCCAGCCTTTTTTTGAATATTACATGAAGGTATTCTGCCAATGAATTAAACTTGCTTTTTTTGTCAAGTTCATCCTCTTGAATTTTCTGTAATGCATACCAAATTGCTACTTATAAGGATCAAAGTTAAGTGTAATACTGTTGCTGCTAAGAGTTGAAGCTAAAGACAGAATCTGGAGATCCTGTCCTGGTAAATATTGCAGGAAACGGGACAGCAAAATGTTGCTTCTATTTACATCTGTCAGAACTTAATCCTCAATAAGATACTCTAGTCTTACTGTATTACAGGGTTTCTGTTGCATGGTTCAGCCAATCTTTCCTTCTGACATAGTGAATTTTTCTTGTTTGTCTGCTGTTGAAGCAACCTAACATTGAGTATGCGTGTACTGTGTCAGTAAAATTATTTTCCTATTTGGCATTGTCAGATCTTGGCAAAATGTTYGACCAATCCTTTTCATGCTTCCATCAGTGTCTGCTGTTTCTTCGTTGTCTTCATTACTTCCCTAGAGATAAAAGTACAGTTTTCTCGTTGCTTCAAAGCTGGAGTGGCTTGTCCAGCTCTGACCTAATGCATTTGTCTCTACTAGCACTTGTGTTTTTATAACATCTCAGTATACATCTCTGTCTTTTCTGCTTTTGCTGCCTCTTAAACTTTTCCAGGACAACTAGCTGCCTTGGCAGTCCACATACTACTTGGGCTCTGAGCCACTAATGGCTTTGAAGCTTGGGAGCAAAGCCTGGAACGAACAGCTGAAGCAGAACTAAGCCAATGAAATGATCTGATGGGAAGTTGCACTGTTGTCACACTTAGCTTCASAGAGAAGGAATTTGAAAAATTTAGCGAGAAGGTGGCAAACAACTGTCCAGCCACAGCAATCCATCTGTCTCCCTGGTGTGGGAAGGTAGGAGTAGCTTGCCCTCCTTCCCACAGTGGGGATATTCTTTTTCAAGCTTACTGATACTATTGGGAAGGTATCATTCTAGCTTTCTCTGTTCTTACAGTGTGGATGTTTGACAATTTAAAAACAAAACCAAAAACTTGGCTCATTTGGGGCCATCATTCACTTTAGGTGTACTTTTACAGAAAACAGTGTTATACAGGTCTATCAATGAAACTTCAAACTGCTGTTATGGCTGACCTTGAGATGATGGGCTGTTGCCATTAATACTGGGGAAAAGGTTGCAATTGGAGGTAAACTAGAGTACTATGATGAAAATAAAAATCTTCTGGCAGGGGCCAAAACTAAGTGGTCTCTTATTTAGCAAAAAAACTGAAATATGAATCTGTAACAGCTTTCAGGCATARTGCATGCATTACATGCAACTGGTTTCCTACAGTGTTACCTGAAGAATTGGGGAAGAGGGGCAGCAATCGTCATACCAATGTATTATTTGGAATCTTGTGCCTCTCAGAATGTTGATTAAAATGCTACTACTTCGAGAAGGTCTTTTACCCCCAAAATACTATAGCAGGAAATATGCTTCTCTTAACCAATGTTTTGTAAGCAACCTGTAATAGTGGAGCTGACTGTGACAGAGGTCTGTTTCTTAGCTATGACACAACCTAATGAATTTTTTTTCTTGTTCTGCCTACCTGGAACTTTAACACACATTGAGAAGCTCTCTAAAATTGCTTTAGCTTACTGTTAACTCCCTTAAAGCCAGTTAAATGTATTTTTTTTAATTAATAAAGTTTGTGTTGTCTGTGTTGATCACATCTGTATGGTGCTCTGCAGTGATCTTTTTAAGACCAATTTCAAGAAAGGAAATGCTTCCATATAACAGTCTTCAGCTGTGCTAGGCTGCTATCCTGATGTAAATTTATCATTTAATGGGGAACTTCACTGTGTAACAACTTCAAAGGATATCTGCACTGTGAAACTGGCATATGCGAAGTCAGAAACCTAAGCATATGATATTTCTTGCAGAGACGCTCGCGATGAAAGGACTGACCTTGAACTGCTTAGGGAAGAAGGAAGAAGCATATGAATTTGTTCGTAAAGGACTTCGTAATGATGTAAAGAGTCATGTCTGTATCCTTTGTAAGACAAAACCTGATCTTTTTGGTGTGAGTTCTCACTTCTGCATGTATGGTTTTGTTGCTACATCAGTGCGTACTTTTGAAGTACATAATGTGGTCTGTATAAAAAAGTCTAAAATAAGGTGTGTACAGTGAATATTAATTAGTGATCAAATACTTGAAATAAGGTTTTATTTTACTTTATACAATTTTGCAGAATCTTTCAAGAAAAATGCCTTTTACATTTATCTCTTAGGAGAAGACCATCTATGATGATTACTTTCTGCAGAGAGTAGGTTTGGCTTGTAAAATTTGGCCTTTTCTAAAGTTTTCTTCTCTCTCAAAAAGGTATAAGAAATCCAATCTAGAGGTGCTCTGAAAATATCTATTTTGCCACTATATTTTAGATAACGGTTTAGGTCTACTGGCTTGATGACTATTACTCTGTTCTAAGCTCGTCTTCGAAAAGTTTATACCTGTGAAATACTTAACAGCTACCCAAGAGCTTTGGGAGTAGCTGTCTTGTGTTTAAGTCACAGGTAGGAGATTACTTCAGATTTGCATAGGAATGCCTTACTTGTTCTGTATGTATTTGAGTTGCATGTTAAGGGGCAAGTTTCCCATTAAATATTTAAGTTTTTTAACATTAAAAACAAAAAAAAGTCTTCCTTTAGTATCACAGGAAACWCTTTCTGATGGTCATCCAGTTAAGACAAAGGGATGGCTGTTTACACCATTCCTATATTAAATGTCCAGGGAGCTTGAGGTTGGGAAAAACCTCTAAGTATATGGCGGTTATCAGAGTTACTAGAGGTATGCCATAGAACAGTCAAAGATACTTTGTACTTTCTTGATCTTAAAAACTGAACATCTAAGGAATACCAAAGCAACTTTAATCTGTGTGTAAGAAGTCTTGCCCCTTAAATCAGGGAGCAAAAGAATCTGGGCAAGTAAGTGGAGAGTTTTGGGGGATTCTGATTCCTAAACAAAACTCCAGAGTGGGATTTATCAGCATCACTAATTCTTGTCTGCAATTATGCTAACTCTTAAAACTGTCAAGAAGACTTTCCTACAAATGCTGGAGGGATCTGTGTTTTATCAGATCTAATTTGGGGGGTGGGGTGGTCAAAGGGACCTTTTTCCTGGACAAGTTTAAAAAAAAAGTTTGKTTTTTTTTGTTATGAGTTTTAGTGGATTTTTATCACTGTTTTACTGACTTGTTAAACTTACCTTACCTTAAGAAGACTACAAGGATTTTTGTTTTCTGTATTCAGAGAAAGTGTAAACTCATCTGAATCCTGTTAGGCACAAATGTTCTTTTTTGTTTGTTTGTTTTTTAAGCTGCATCCATAGAACTAGCTCTGACAAAGCAAGAAGTTCCAACTTTTTGCATTCAAGTGTATTGTTACAGCTCTACAGACAATCCCCTAGAGTAATCTGTCTGTGCAGAATTACTTCTCTAGTGAGCACAAGCTAGCTGATACTGAATTAATTCCAGACTAGGCATCAGGTTTGTCACAGTACTTTCAGTTGTTATCTCTTGGTAAGTTCTAAAGAAATAGCAAACCTCTTTTACTATTCCCACACTTTGATAGCACATCAGGTGCTCTTAATGTCACTACCCAAATATCTGAATCTTTCCTGATGGTGGGGCTCCAGTAGATGGTGGAGAGTCAGGACTAGGAGAATATACATTCTAGCCCATGAGAAACTGAGATCTGAGGCTGAGCTTTTTAATAAAGGTTCCTTCCACATCCTTTGCAAAGGCTTGTGACTAGTCTGATGAAAGCTTGAAGGCCTGTTGATCCTCAGTGCTACTTAAGCAGAGCTTGGGAGGTTCTCTAAAATAATGTTTACATTTCCTGTTTTATGTGRGCTTAATGCCTGCCATTTGGTTTAAAAGGAGAGGTGGGGGTAGCCACTAAAGTCACCTCATTCCAGTAGCTGGTTTTGAGGAGGTGCAATACACCTATGTGTTCTTATTTTCTTGTGGTAACATTTGAAGGTGCTTTTGGTGTATTTTGTCATCTGTGCTTTTTAGAAAGTATCTGCTAGAGGGTGTTTAAAATATAGCTGGTCACTTCAATGTTCTGACTTGTTTAAGGAGGAGTAGAAGATTTTAATTCTTCTGCGGTTCCCCATATTGAGGTTTGGAGGAAAATGGCTGTTGTAAAATCGTTTAGAAATCCAGAAATTTTCTGGTCAAACTACAAATGAATTCTGACCCATTTTTGGATATAACTTAAGTAATGATCTGGTCAGAGATCTACACTTACTTTAAGAATAAATGTTTCAGATAGTGGCATGTTATACTCAGGACACTGTAGGAACAAGTGCAAGACTGTCCAGAGCTGTCTACTATAATAAATTGGTGTCACTGTGCTTTATTGGCTTGTATCAGCTGTTAAAATTTCTTATGCTTAGTCTTGACTACAGTACACACTTATTTCTGAATGGATTTATGCTTTTCTTTACTTGATTGCTTGGTGAAGAATATGATTTATGAAAGATTAAGCCAGATTACAAATTGAATCCAGGAATGGCAACGATGCCTGATAAATTACTCAAAGCATCATCTTAGTCTAAGTACACACAAATTCTTTTGGACTGAATTGTCTTGCTCTAGGCAAGAATCTAAAATAGTAGTTCTGAGGCAGGTATATGAAGATGCTACATTTAACTTTGATCCACATCCTGAATGCTTGAACTCAAATAGGCAAGGCAGGATTTATAGAAGGAAGTAGCAGTATTAGACCAACTGCTGTAACTGTATCCAAAATCATTTTGTCCCCCTCTCCCATTTAGTCTTAAATCATCATGGCAGCAATAGCAGCTCTCCTAGCAGTCTCAAAGATGCATATGGAGTATTTGTGTGCTTCAGCTGGCTGAAATTAATTTGGTGTTACTGTAGAAATGCAAACCAGGGTCTCTTGCTTGTGTATTAGAAGTTTCTTTCAGACTATTAATTCTTACAAGTCTTTTCTTTTGGCTGGAGTATTATATCTTTTATTCTTGATAATTACAAACCTGCTTTATATCTTCATATCTGGAACTTACTTCAGGACATGTGTCTTTCTAAGAAAGAGGGGACTTATAGTTCTGTTTCTTTGGTTAATTTGACCAGGTTAACCCATTGAATTTTTTTATGTGCTTTCTCAACTTCTTGAGATGCAAAGTTTAGAAATTATTGTATCTTTGGAGGGAAACAGTTGCTTCTGTTTCAATTCAATAGCGTAAGAACTCTTAAATATTTTGGTTATTAGCACTATGAGTTACTTGTGCCATCTTAATTGAAAGCGGGTGAAGGATGCATATACCTCTCCTCAAGATTTGCTGTGTTTGGCTGCTTCAGGGGCACATGGGAGAGCTTCTTGAGAGAACTCTTGAGCCAGTTCTAATTTGAAAATCAAAGTAAGTTCAGATTTACTACTGTGGAAGATGTTGCCTCAATGAGCTACTAGTAACCTCGAGTAGCAAAAGGTAGATCATCTCAAGTAATCTTTCTTCTAATATGACTTCTGGGGACTGGTGTAAACACAGACAGTGTAATGTGTTGCTATGATGTTGGTTTCATGCTTTGAATCAGAATTTTCCCAGGATAAAAAAGGATGCTTGTGAGAGAAAAGTCTACTGAAATGACACACTACTGATGGAAATCTGATAYGTTGAGAATGTGACAAAGACTTTTGACGCACAGAAATACTAAGATTTCCTTTTGTCAATGAATAAAGTGTAGCTCTGTGTCTATCCCTTACTCTAAAATCTGGAGACTAATTGAGGTTACAGATAGGCAAGTGAGGAAAAGTAAAACTTGTACACCAATTGTATTGTTAATGAGACACTTCTAGGAGTAAGAATTCCTACTGTAATTACAGTAGTATGTTTTAAACAATACATCTCTAGGATTAACTTCTGGGTCATGTTGAGTTTGGATCATTTAGTTTGTATAACAATGTTTTGGAGGGGGTTATGAATGTGACTTAACAGAAGATTTTTAAATGAGACTTTACTGCTTATTTGGAAGCATTTAATATTTCAGAATCTGTCAGTAAAGTCTGGGTGCAGTGATCAAACTTAATTTAAGGGTGCTGATCTTCAAGGAAGATGTCAAGTTGTTTGGTCTGTAACACAAATGCACTGCAGTTACTTTGTGAAAATTGTGAATGTATCTTCCTTAATGTGCATTAGGTTGGCATGTCTATGGTCTTTTGCAACGTTCTGATAAGAAATATGATGAAGCCATCAAGTGTTACCGGAATGCCCTCAAACTAGATAAAGATAATCTACAGATCTTGAGAGATCTCTCTCTGTTGCAGATTCAGATGAGGGATTTAGAAGGATATAGAGTAAGTATTCTCTTTTGAACTCCAATTTATCGCTGTTAGCATTCTCTTGTTATTCTATTCCATTATTAAGTCTTTTATTGGTAGTAACTCTGTTGCTATTTGTTTTTGCTATTTCAAAAGTGTTTTAAGCTCCTGTTTAGGAAAGCATGAAAACGTATTGCAGCAGAGCTCCATACAATGTTGAGAACAGAACTAGAAGTACAGTTATTCTGTACAATTTGACTTGTGGATCACCTTGTAAAACTCTAGTTCTCAATTAATTTTTCACTGAAATAATGAAAATAAAAAGGATAAGACTTAAAGCTTAGCAAGTAGGAGTACTTACTGTGCTATTGTGAAGTACTGCAAACAGTGGTTTGGGTGCGTATACAGAAGGTTGTGAGAAATACACTATGGTGTTTCTTTTGAGTTTGTGGGAAACTTGCCCCACAATGACTGATTTCTTGAATCCCAATACTGATTTTATCATAAATAAAACCTTAAAACTTGTTTAAAACAGAGTTAGTGGTTTCAAAATGGCTGAACTGATTTGGCTGTGAAAGGGAAAAGTCCTGCTCCTCTTCCATCCTCTATTTCATGTGAAGTTGAGGACTGGATTGTGGGCTTTGGCATTAGTTCCTTCACTGAGGATGTTGAATTTGATAATGCAAGAAAAGGGAATAACTGACTTAGGGATGTGATTTGACTCAGGAAGGGSGTCTGAGAAATACTGCAGCAGTGTAAGTGTGAGGACCTTGTGCCTGGGCATGAGGAGAGTGGGACTGCTCTTTCAGTGGCAGTGAGCTCATGCTTTCTAGCAGAAACCCCTCTCTGAGATTTCAAAGCTCTATCTTTGGAARTATTTTAGGACCTTAAAAATGACTCTTGAAAATGACACCTCTTGTGTCCCAACAAATAGTTTTTATGCTTTGTGCCATGACTCCTGTATTTAGAATGTAGCCCCCAGATCTATGAGACGGAAACATGTTGCTTTTCCCCATGCTGTTAGAATTTCAAAAATTGCCTGGGGCTTTTAAAAGATCTTTTAAAATATTAGCAGTACTGGTGGTAAATCATGATAAAGGTGTAGTAACTCTTTTTTAACACTCTGTTATTTTAAAATTGCTCTTTTACTGAAGGAGACAAGATACCAGCTGCTTCAGCTGCGCCCCACACAACGGGCTTCCTGGATTGGATATGCCATTGCATACCACTTACTAAAAGATTATGATATGGCCTTAAAACTACTCGAAGAGTTTAGGAAAACCCAACAGGTAAGACTTCCTATTCTGGAAAGAGAATACTTTCTGTATAAGAGACAGAATCTGAGGAATTAGTTCTTTGTAATTAGGAAGAACTAATTAGGAACCAGTTAAGAATTAGGAAGAAATTTGTTATTTGTGGAGCTTTCTGCTTTGAGCAGAAAGATTTCCAGGAGCTTAGCAGCTGATGCAAATTATACAGGAATACTTTTTGCCCTTGCAATAGGCTGTTAGGGTTGAGGATATAAGGATAGAATGATGTGGAGTAACTGAGTAACTTAATGTTTATGAGGCTTGTAGCTAAAGAAAACCTGTGATGATCCTGCCCCTTTACAGTAGGTAAAACTTCAGAAAATACTGTTTAGTGTTGGATGTGCTCATTTGCCCTTCCTCCTGTCATAGCCTGGATGCCGTTACATCTCTACAAAGAATGAGAAAAGAAACTTTGTCATTGCTTTGTATGCATCTGTGTATTATGCACTTAAAATCATGCTTGGTATCAAAGTAACATGAAAACATAGCTGAAAATTCTTTGTTTGAGAAGATTTGGTGTTACAGAAACTTGAAGTAAATTAAATGGTACAATGCTAAAATCACCGAGTATAACCTTTTTTAAGAGAGAGACCATTCCCTTGTTCTGTTACTGGTAATGCAGAACTATAAAGTCTGAATTAACAGAACAGAGTGGATGTGTTGATTATTCTGTAACATGGAAAGAAAAACCATGTTTATAGATGCATTCAGCTTGGGAGGCATGCTTGGATGTATCATGTGCAGATACTAAGATATTACCTGACCTATAGGTTGTGATTTTTTTTTTTTTTTAAAACAAAAATCTCGTCTCCTTTCTGAGATAACTGCATTTGAGATCTTATACAGCCAGAATGGGACTAACTGTAAGAAAGGAAATTAATAATTGCTAGGAGGGACCAGTGTTTGTGTCTTGATCATGTATTGTGGTCAAACAAAGGATGTTGCAAGCCAGGTGTATACAGCTTGATATTTCAAAAGAGCTGTAACTTCAGTGTTGAATAAAAACTGAAAACAAGTTTAAATGAAAAATGGGTCATCTTTTTATGAGCATTTGACAGCCAAAAAGTCACGGTTCTCAAATGAGTCAGCAGAGCCCAATCTGAGTTCAGAGTCGAAATAACTGTTTGAATTAGAAAGAATATATAATAGATGGAAAAACTGCAAATGAAGTGTAAGAAATTGAGGTTCTTTCAAGGACTAAGAGGGCTTAACAGTGGTATTGGCCCCTTGGAGAGAATGGAAGTGATGCTGTTAATGTTGTTGTCTTTTCTAAAAGGTTGTGTGTAAATATGCTTGTTTGAGGGCAGTCATGATGATACGCTYTTCAGTCTAGTGACTAAGCCAGATTTAAATACCATCTGCCATAGATGAACATGTTAAATCAGTTGAGTCTGCTGTGCAAGTTGAGTCTGCTGTACAATCTTAAGTCTCACCCTAAAACAAAGAAATCCTGAGAAGATCTCAAGCTCTGATGCCATTTTTTAGTAAAACTGGAAATATCTGGGAAATTTCCATAAATAGGAAAATGGTTTGTACTTGAACAATGAGCTGTTTAACTGTTGATTAGCATAATACCAGTCACAGGCAAATGGTGGAAAAGCTGGTTAAGCATTAAAGGACAGAAATATGCTACGAATATTGGACAACGTGAGTTTAGAAAATYAGTTGTCAAGCCTTTCCTCTTTTTTGAGATTGGTAGAGACAGTTAAGTGGTATATTGTGTTTTCTCCCCCAAAACACTAAAAATAAGGATGACCACATTAGTTTCATTTCTCTTGCAAATAGAGAGAGTCTTGTGCTTTGCTGTGCTAGCTCTCTGAGGAGTGCAGGCCCATGTAGAGCTCCAACCACTGGAAGAGAGAATCAATGTGTTGGGTCCAGAACAGTCAGGAGAGCCCAAGCAAACTCACAGCTCAATTTTGCCACGCTTTGGCTCTTCCACCATAGTCCCCAAATGTACTGTTTGTGTGACCTCTGCATATTTAACAGTCCTGCACTTAAAATAGTTGAGTTCAGGATACTCTTGATCTTTGAGGAGGTACATGTCTTGCTTACTTTATTTTCCAAATCTCCCTTCTTGCCCTGTACTTTGTATGCCCTCCAACTCAACAGATGAACTTTTGTGACTGACTTCATAGAATATTGCATGTGACTGTGATAAAAGGGTGATGTTGTTCAAGATTTAAAAGGAGGGCTGAAAGACTGAAGGGTTTCCAAACCACTAGTGAATGGGAATCTTCAACAAACTGATGTTTTCAAGGAGTTTTATGTCAATCTGTATTAGGCCTGATACTGTTTACCATTATTATTAATGAATAAGGAAGTAAATGTAACATGTTATGTAAAATGCTGCTGTTGTAATAATTGGTAAATAATGGTGATGCAGGGTGATCATATTTGTTCACTTGGATTACTCAGGCAGCTCTGTTCATTCAGATGTGAATTAACACAGCCAAAACCAAGCAGTAAAACTAAGAAAAAGATCAAGGAACTGTCATTTTAGTGATTGTAGGTGAGTATCTGAAGATGCAGTATTACAAAATAATGGAGCTAATCTAGCTACAAGCTGTTGCCAAAACTAGCAGTCTGACTTTTTCCTGTGTGCTCCCACTGCTTCCTTGTGCAGCACTGGTTGACTCATGGAGGGCTGGTTCAGGAAGCCAAAGTGACAGAAAAATAATCACTCCTTTGAAGGATTGATTGGCTGAACTGAACAACTGTGAGGTGAGAGGGGAAAGAGGAAGGGGAATAATACAGGAAAGTGAACTGCCTTTGCTGATCCAGGCTGCAGTTAGATTGACTTAGCTTATTGTAAAATTGTCCCTCAGGGCAGACTTATGGGTGAAAAGCAGAAAACGCCCTTACTTCTGAGAAGAAGCAGGGATTTTCTCTATAGAGCACTGATTACAGAGAGAACAAGACTTACTGATGACCCTGTTTTTAAAAAGTTAGAAAATGAACAATATGGAAAGATAAAAGGACTAGAGAAAATGCTCCCTAGTGAAAGGCAGAGATTCTCTTGGTTTACTGTAAGCAGAAAAAACCTAGGTGATGATAGTATAGTTTAGATACTGGTTTGGGGAATAATGATAGCTGGGAAGATTGCTTAGTGGGGAAAAATAAAGGAACAAGTAGTGGCAGGAAGTTGAGCAACAAATTCAAATGATAAATCACTTTTTATCACTGATGGTTTTATTCTAATGGCTAAGTTATCATTGGAAATAGTGAATTTTCTGTATCTTAGTGTATCCAGATCAACATTGCCTGTCATCTGAAAGCTGTAAATTAACCAGATGCACAATATTTCAGTCAAAAACAGGTTATGAGGTTGAATGCAGACATCACTGCAGGAAATGTAACAGCCTGTGCTGTCCAAGTTAAATCAAATGATTTAAGAGTCACTTCAGAATTTAAATTTTGGGAACCAAGGTGTAAAACAACTATGCAATTCATTTTACTGTTGTATGTCCCATTTTTCCTTTCTTCTTTTCCAGAACAAAATTTTTATTCTTAATTTTTATTTTATTCCTAATTTCTGCATCAGGCCCACAATTACAGATATGGACAGAAAACCTCTGGAGTTTTGGGGGTCTGCTCTTAGGTATGTTTTGGCTGCATCTTGTCACATTCTTTCAGTGACAGTTACGTTAGGGCCTCTACGGTTGTAAAGTTGATTCTTTTTTTGGTCCAGGAGAGGAAGAAACTTATTCTGAAACAGCAGAATTGAGTTCAAGAGAAAGTTGGACATCTCATGTGCAAGAATCATAACTCTTCTGGGGGGAGGGAGGATTAAAGATGTATTGTGCAGCAATAACAATGGCGTGGAAAAAACTTTATAGAATATCTTACTCTTTATAAGACAATCTTGATTATTCAGATTAAGTACTGGGGTTGTAAGCTGCTTGCCTTCTGATGAATTGCACGTTTAAATCATCATTAACCTGATGACATTTCAAAATCTCTTTAAAAATGAACTTTTCTTAAAACTACTTTTAAAAATGGCTTTTTAAATGCAGTGACAGTAAGCGCACCATCTTTCTGGTGGATTTGCCCTATGTGTAAGGGGGAGTTAATTTCATTTTTTGACATTTCGTAAGTTCTTTTGCTAGTCCTGCCAAGCCAGAAGAGCTACGAGAAGGTTAATTGATATCTATTTCTTGTCTTTTATATAAATTTTTTAAGGGTTTTTGGGGTAATCTATGTTTTGAAGGCCTAAAACCAATTCATGATGTGCCAAAAAGCTACTAAAGGAATTTAGATAAGTGTATTGTATTGGAGGGGAGGATATTTTTATGGGGGGAAGTGAAGGAGAAAGAGCTAAATTGGTGCTCTGCAGTTTCAGTTCTGTGGTATTTTAGTAAGGATAAGCAGAAAGATCTGCTGAAATGCTTAATCCCTGTTGCATGTGTCAATTCTGTGAAGCAGTTAAAAATGCTTTCCAGGTAACAATGCTTTTATTAGTTACTTCCAATGTTTAATAAGGATAAAAATTGAGCAAAGTTGGAAACAGAAATGGAGCTGCAGACAGAAGAAATACACTTTAAGAAATGGGTAGGATTTCATGCTACCTGCTGATTCTAGTATGTGCAAGGTCTAGTCTTGTTCCATTAGCCATCGTTTGCTATAATATGTTATCAGTTACTAAAAAATACTTGAATGCTGTTATTTTCAGCCCCAAAACTGATGTTCATTATCAGATACACACTTCTTTACAATATTTTATTTAGTTATGCTGTCTTTCAGAACAATTCTATCTAAAAGGAAATCTTCCTTCTAAAAATTCAAAGTGCTATAAAAGCTGACCTCTAAAAATTCAAAGAGCATGTAAACAGAAATGTTAAATGTCATAAAATGGTTCTGTGCTTAGGGAAGAGCTGGAAGTAGTGGTTTAGGGCAAGATTCTTTTAATATGAATGTTAATTTCAACCAGTTTAATGTTTTGGGGTTTTTTTATTGTTGTTTATTAAATTACTTGGTTCTTTAAAGACGACACAGGAAAAGCTTTACTTAGGGAGCAGAAGAGTAATAGTAAACTATTTGGTGACCAATGTGACTTCAAAGTGTTGCTTGCTCAGGAAGAAACAAAGTATGTAGTGTCATGGGAAAGAAAATCATTAACATTTATCAAGCTCAGCTGCTTCTTAGCTATTTTTATTATTAAAAACATCATGTTAGACTATAACTGTCTCTCCTTCTACAATCTCTATTGAGGCAGTATATTTCACATAGTAAACTGTTGTATAGATCTGCTGGGCTTTGTCTGCAGACTTCTGCATTTGGTCTCTGAAATTCTTGCAATTTACTCATAATTGAAGTAGCTTCTGTGTATATTAGTGAAGAGCACTTAGTATGAAATAATTATTGTAACTCTGGCAAGGCTTTTAATTGCCTAAATAGACTTTAGGGAGTTATCCCTAGAAAGGAATACTTTTGAATGTCATCCTGTTTCAGTGGCTGATGTATCACTGGAAGGTGGATGACCCACTAGTTTTACTATAGCCCATAGACAAAGTCCTAGGTATGCAACTGGCAGCAGACTTCTGTTGCTTGAAAACACTCTTAGCATGCTTGTGCACTGTACTTTCTGGGGGATTGAAGTGTAGTATAGAGAACACTTGGTTAGAGAGAAATAGTGTAAGTTTCCTGTCTGAAAAATTCTAGTTGTCAAGCTATGGCCAGTATTTGGGTGGTTCATTGCTCTTGGAAATAGTTTGATGCAGAATTTTTGGTATGCTGAAAATGAGTATTGTGATGATCTCAGCAATCTGCTACAAACTTGGGTCAAAATTGTTGTGGGGTACATGAGTCTTTCAGAAGGAAAAGATTACCAAGATCTTTGCAAATTTTATTGAATTGTATGAGAGAAGGCAAGGATTCTGTTTTTAATTAGCTCGCCACAGTGATAGAGAAAAGAGAAATACAGGAGTTCTTTTAAACTGTTATCTAACAAAGGATATCCTGAATGAATCTAATTTGATTGTGAATAATGGGAGTTTTACGTTTTGAATGTTTGGATGGGTATATAAATAGACCTGATATATTCTGTAGCCTGAATCTTGTGTTCTGTAATACTGCATACAGTTGAGGTACAGGTAAATGTTAACTAACCTATTGCTTTTTTTCCCCCCAGATTCCTCCTAATAAAATAGATTATGAATATAGTGAACTGATTTTATATCAAAATCAAGTGATGAGAGAGGCAGATCTATTTCAGGAGTCTTTAGAACATATAGAGACATATGAAAAGCAAATATGTGATAAATTAATAGTAGAAGAAATCAAAGGTAAGTCGTCATTCTTCCCTCAGCCGATTTTGTTCTAAACTTTTGCTGCTGGCTTTCAGATATGATAAAGAAGTAAAGGAAAAAACATGTGAAATCTTTAATTGATTTGAAACAATTACTATAGGGAAACTGGTAACACCAGATTTACAATTTTGTGCTCAAGTAACTTGCCCTACCAAAGTGGATCGTGGATGCAGGTAGTTTAACTTGGGTTGACAGAGGAACAGAGGAGATCTCAGAGATTATTATATTGGTGCATACTAGAGTAGCTTTCTGTAAATCAGAGCTAGTATAACCCAGTTTTAATCTCATGAAGAACGCTGTTTGTAGCACAAACACTGATTTTTTTTTTTTTTTTTGACCAAAGTGTCAAATTCTTGTTTCCTTCTTAAGCTTTCTAATGCACTTACTTGTATTGCCCTACTTAAGTGAATACTGAAGTTGAGTTTTTTGATTAAAAATAACCCACAGTTGTTTTGTGGATTTGAAGTACTGAGTTCTGAATATGCACAATTATATAGTGTAATAACATGTATTCTTCAGCTGCTCCTTGCTTGCACAATTGTGGTGGGTTGACCCTGACCAGCAGGTAAGCCCCACACAGCTGCTCTCTCACTTTCCCCAGCCTCCCCTGTCAGGACAGGAGAGAGAATAGGAAGAGCAAAAGCAAGAAAACTCATGCATTGAGATRAAGATATCTTAGTGAAGGAAAGAAGAAGGAGAAAAAAAAAACCTGGATCCCCAAGTGATGCAAAGGCAATCACTTGCCACCTCCCACAAGCAGACTGATGCTCAGCTGGTATCCAAGCAATGGCCACCTGCCCAAACACTCCTTCACCTCAATTTTTATTATTAAGCATGACAATGTATAGCATGAAATATCCCTTTGGCCAGTTTGGGTCAGCTGTCCAGGTTGTGTCCACTCCTAATTTATTGTCCACCCTGGCCTGCTTGCTGGGTGGCAGAGTAGGGATAAGAAGAGAAAGCATTGATGCTCTACAAGTACTGCTTAGCAGTAGCAAAAACGTTGGTGTGTTATCAACATTTAGTCACAAATCCTGAAACACAGCACTGTACAGACTGCTGTGAAGAAAGTGAATTCCATGCAAGCCAGACCTGGTAGAACAATTTACTTAGTAGCAAACCAGTGTGTTTTAACTGGTTAAAAACTGGTTAGTAGGTGTGAAAAATATAGGTGTAGTTAAGTAAACAGCCTGGTAAGAAGCGACAGAATCATGTGTTGGAGTCCTGGAAGGAAGAGTTGCTTGTTTCTTCAGTAATCCCAATAGCTATTTTAAATACTTAGATACAGACATTCAAATAATCTTTGTTTTCACAGGTGGTGAATGCTCCACACTGTGTTGAGCTATATGTGTGGTAGCTTCAAGTAGCACTTGTAATAAACAGTAAATGCCTTTGGAAAAATAAAGCCTCTTTTAAAGTATCTACATATGATTAAGCCCAATTTTAGGTATCTAGTTTTGTAAACTTTACTCCCAAGCCATCAGTGTTTTCTCATGTAATTCACAGTTCTTCACTGCATTGTTTTTAGGAGAGATGTTACTGAAGTTGGGAAGACTGAAAGAAGCTGGTGAAGTATACAAAGAGTTAATTGAGCGCAATGCAGAAAACTGGTATTATTATGAAGGCTTGGAAAAGGCCCTACAACCTAGTAAGTTAAGATACACAGATACATTGAAAATACTTATGATACAGGATATACTTAAAACTCCTGTTTGATATGTTACTGGTTTAGATTAAAAAGCTTTACTTGGCAGAAAACTACATACTTTCTAATCTTGAATATGATATAGTTGTGTTTATCCATTTTAAAAATGTTCGCTGAAAAACTTGCATGCATGAAAATACCAACAGCAAGTCTTTCTCCTTCTGGAGCTAAAGGTGGCATTTGCTAACCTGCTTACACGAAGAATGTTTCCTTGCCACACATGAACTTGGAAACCAAATTGCAATTCATTCCTGTGTAGTAGTTAATTGTCAGACTRCTGTCATATACCACAACATAAAATTGTCATTCTGAAACTTGTTTAGGTGGTACCTTGTTCTACAGGCATGTAGAGAAATACTCAAATATGTGTTTCAGATGGCCTTTTAAAGATAGGCCATCTGAAAAAAAAATCTTTTTTTTTTTGAAGCTGACTGTTTTTTAGAGGA
This sequence comes from Phoebastria nigripes, assembly GCA_035582835.1. Taxonomy (NCBI): domain Eukaryota; kingdom Metazoa; phylum Chordata; class Aves; order Procellariiformes; family Diomedeidae; genus Phoebastria; species Phoebastria nigripes. The sequence continues at coordinate 257,292 of JAYKAV010000866.1, read as the reverse complement.
AAAGGTGGTAAATGTGACAAAATCTTTGTTATTCCAATGCTAGTTCACGTTACTGCTGTTCTGTCTTTCCAGGAAAATAGCTAATTTTTTTTTTTTTAAATTACAATATTGCAACAATTTATATTATAGTAAGTGTTTTGCAGTGGTAACTTTCCCAAGTGTTTACCTTTACACAGGAATGGTTCCCTTGTATTTCACTGTTCACTAATTAGTGGAAGTTTATTGGAGTTATTCTGATGACATCATAAATCATAAGCCCACAAGGGTATTATTCATAGATATTATAGCTGCATCATATTTCTCAGCCAGCTTTCTTCTAGAAAGTTTTACAGTTGGGTTGCATAAGGTCTGGGAATATGGCTTGTGATTGGGAAATGAAAGTGATTGTATTTGTTACATTTATGCAGAGAGTAGCGTTGCCCTTTGAATGGTTTTCCTAGTGCATCCATAGAGTTGAACATCATTATTGTCTCAGAAAACAAATTACCCAAGAACTTGATTATTCTGTTTGGTATAAATACATTGATGAAAATACGTAGTTCTTAACAAAGAACCAATCCAGTAGTTTATTTGATGTGTTAAAATCCTGTGTAGATTAAAACTGTACTAATTTATAAAACTAATAATGCTACTTTATTTTTTAGGTGGTCTTAGGACTATTTCCTCCCCCATGGTAAGTTCTGGAGCTCCAACTTGTGACTTCAATTAGGGCTCTTATATGCTTTAGTTCCAATCCAAACCATTTTAGTGTAACTTTTAGAACTCTACATCTCTTGGAGCCACTGGGTAACATATTCCCCCCCCTTCCCCAACATCTGAGCTCAGTGACAAGATAAATTGTTTTTCTTATGAAAGGAAAACAGATACATTTATTAAATATATGTTGCGTTGTAGTCTTGATCTGTACATTCAGTTTTATTTAAATTGTTTTATGAATTTAATAATACTTAAGCAAAATTGATCTTGATTATGTGAAAATGGCATTTCAAAGTAACAGATTAGTTTTATTTAAGTTCTAACCACATTGGAGCTCCAAAGCATATTATGGGGGAAAGGGGAGGAGTGGGAAGAAAATCTTTTAGTAGTTTTATTTTTGTTAAACATTAAGGTATAAAGAGTTCTGGTGCTCAGTACTTACACTGGCAGTGTTGTGCCCTGGTTTTGCTGCCACCAGAGAATCTATAATACAGGCATGCTTGTATAGTATGCTATTTGTATACCTATGATTTAGAAGTGCAATATATTTCTCTGAATGCTTTAAGTATGTCTGAAATGGATGCATAGTGAAAAAACAGTTAATTGAAGATATGAATGTCAAACTAATGTGTGAATGGGTCTGCACAGTATGTAACTGAAATAAACCAAACTCTAGTACTGTATGATTGAATGTGCAAGGTAATTGTCCTGTTTGCAGTTTATCCTTACAGTGATTAATGCTGGTAGTTGTGTATCGTACATACAGTGTGTTTTCAATACACAGTTTTACACAGTAATGTTTATGATTAACTGGAAAAAATAGCTTGAAATGTTTAAATTGTTCCAAATCCAAACTGTATAAGAAGTCTAGCTAAATTCTCAACATTTAAAAACRTTTAGAAGAATAGATTTTTATCTCTGTTACTTATATCTATTATATTTACTGATAATAGGCACTTTAGAAGAGAGGCTTCAGATTTATGAAGAAGTTAGTAAAAGACATCCCAGAGCAGTTTCACCTAGAAGATTACCTTTAAACTTTGTTTCAGGTAACAAGTTGCATATCTGTTCCGTAATAGTTTTTTATTTGTTTTTTTTCTTAAGTTCTCATCAGGCTGTTGAATGTGCATTTAATACCTATTTGTGCATGTACACAAATCAGATGTACGCATTTCTCTTGGAATAGACAAAATAATTTGTTATGTTTTAGGAGTTGATAGAAAAAGTTCGTGCGCTCTAATACGGTGATACGAACTATGTAATGTTTGTATTGATAAAACTACAGTGCAGAATGGTATATAGATTGTGGGAATTCTTTTACATCATTTTTCTGCATCATGGAAGTTAAGAATCATAAGTTAAAAGGTAGGGGGTATAGTACACTTGAATTAAAGGTATAGGGGGGTGTGTATACACACACCCCTCATATATCTTTAATATACACATATATATAAGGTAACTTATAAATTATAAACACTGAAACCAGGTGTAAATGATGCATATAACAATCAACAATAGCATAGGGCTGATGAATTTCCTAACAGTTTTTGTACTGTACATTTTTTCTACTGTACAGAAAACACCAAATCTTTTTTTATGACTCTGAATATCTTACTGTGTGTACAACACTTTGTTGCAGAACCATTAGAGCTTAAATCTACAATATAAACTAACTTTGTGCTGATAATTTAATAAGAATAGGAACAAAAAGCAGGTCTGTAGTGTTATGTAGCACAAACTATTTTATTTTTAATTTTATAGCTGAGTTCTTTCGGTGACTCTGTCCTTTCAAAAGTTGTTTTGAAATACAGTGCACAAATATCCTCAGTTCTGAAGGGAATATGTATATACTTTTTAAAACAGAAAGCTATGATCTTCCAAAATAGAAGGAAGGAGGCTAAATGAAATAGTAAATCTCCTAAAAATATATACTCGGTATGTAGCTGTCTAACTGCTGTAACTCCAGTAGAAAACTTCTGGAAAGAAATATAAAGTATGTAAGTTAGATATCAAGTGTTATGAAACTCTTAAGTTCAGCTGCAAATTCCCAACATATCTGCTCATGCTTTTAATTTTGTGAGGTTAGTTTTTAGTTTAGCTCATTTACTGAGCACTGCATTTGTGGTACCTTAAAATGCTACAGAGCATAGCAAGTCCACTTTTCTGTTGTTGCTCAGGAGTCTGAATGTGCATACACCTTTCCTGTGTAAAATCACAAGATTTTAACTGCTTCATAAGAGATTTAGCCCTGAAGTTAACACTTATGCCTTACTTAATCCCAGATATTTCAGTTTCTTTGAAGATACAAGGGCAAATTTTAAGGCAGTTCAGCTAGATTTGAAAAGCTAGGTGACAAGTAATTGTTTTTTGCCTGTAATAAAATTGTTATGGTAATACATAGCAAACAAGGAAATAACCTGCAAAATGCTTTTCCATATCTTTATTAATAGTATGTTTTGCTGTTGACTTCATTTCACTGTATGTTTTGCGCTAAGTTACCTTATAATATCTGACAGTGTAGTTTCACAGCTAATGTTCATTTAAATAGAAATATGTTTGGTAATAAGGATTAGTTGTTCCTGCTGTAGCAATAGTCTAAATGAAAGCAAAATTCATTATTAGATCAGTTGAGGAAAAAATCTCCCAGTAGGCTACTTTCTGCAGTGTTTCATAACAAATAAGAATTTTCCTAAATTAAAACTTGTGTTTCTGTTAATCTGTTAAGCTTGTATCAATCATGGATGTATAAGACTGTTTTTGATCCCCTAGAAATTCATCTATTTACTAAATGATTTCTTGTGTTTGTAAGTACAGCAGATAAGAATTCCTGTTGGCAAAAGTAAATAGTGAGAATGTGAAGGTTTAGAAACAAACTTGTTTGCAGAAATGTMTTTGCACATTTCAAGAGGATAGAATTTTTGGTTAAATGAGGTTGCTGTTCCAGTGTGGTCACTGACCAGTTGCTTGCAACCAACACTGGTTGATTCAGAATTGGCTTGAAGTACTTTACAGTGCAGGCTTGTATTAAAAGGGCAGTCCTTCCCAGACCTTACCATGCATTGCATCTTAACTTGTATCTGATACAGTCAGCTCCTTGATCCAGCTGRAAACCACCTTTATGGAGGAAGACTGTTACAATTAATTTTGAGACTGATCAAGGGTGGGGGGTTGGAGTCTGGCCATCCAGTTTTAGATTTGTTTATGCTGCTGTGGATTCACTGTTCCTGTGGTCAGCTCTTTTCTGTGCCTCAGACTAAATTTTGAGCTTGGCTTCATGTCATAGGTGGGTGCCTAGCTGTGTGTTTTGTGTTTTTCAGACTTTGTTTTAAAGCTGTTCTGCTTTCTATAAATAAATATGTACTTAATGGAAACTTGAATCTTGCTTTCCTAAATTCTGAATTACAGTTCTTCCATCAAGAATATAAATTTAGAATAATTCAACAGAGGAAATCGAGCAACTGAGATGGATTTTTTTTTTTGTCATATAGGGGAGTTTCTTGTAGKGTGAGGAAACAAGTTTTAGTTAATCCACCTGTAATAAAGCATGTGCTTATAGTCCTGTTATGGATCCCTGTCCACAGGTAGTAGGAGTTTMTATATACAGCAGTTTGTTTTAGTACAGCGAGGCAAGAACATGAGTTACTACTTATTAGTCTCAGTAACAGTGCTGATAACAGTAAGTGTATGACAATTAAAAATTGGTGGAAGTACATAAGAATGTTATATACAAAGCAGTAGTATCTTCATTTTCTGAATATCTATAAAACAATCTGTTAATCAAATTTGTAATGTGTTCTTAATGAATTGAAGTTTATTTCAACAGTTTTATRTGTGTATGTTAGCATTATGTGAAGTGTACTACTTGTGGACTTCTCTATGTCTTTAAACAACAGAGTAGGCAATGAAGTTGTAGCAACTTCATCCCTATGCAAAGCAAACAAAACCAATAAAAAAAAAAACCTTAAAAAAACCCAAACAAACACTAGAATTGAAACAACTGAAAACAACCACTTTTCATCATAGGTATAAAATCATGAAAGCCAGCTATTTTCCTCACTGGATATCTTCTCTCTGAAGTCCTGCTTTTTTTTTTTTTTTTTTTTAAACAGTGTTTCTCAGAAAGGTGGCGTACTGCAAGTACTGTAATTTTTACCTGAAAACATAAATAAATCAGATTTTTAGCTTTCTGCCAGTATATTTTGATAAAGATGATTCTGATATGGTGCTTATCCTTCTGAAACCCAGTCTTCTATTCTGTTTCTGATTCCAGAAACAATCATATTACCATCGGAAGTCATGTCCTACTCATAAAAAATAGGACTAGAAGAGAGGTAGAGGGTTCATTTCATCCATCCTTCTTCCTCAAAGCAGGATAATTTATATCTGCATTATTCCTAACACACATTTGTCTAACTTAATCATAAAAACTTCCAATGATGGAGCTTTTACAAGATCTCCAAGGTAATCCATTCCAGTGCTTAGTTATTCTTGCCCTTATAATTTTTTCCAATGTTTGTTTAAATAGCCCTAAGCTCTGTAGCTAGCAYTTAATACTTTCTCTTTTTAATAGATTTTACAGGTTTGAGGACTGTTGCCGTGTCTTCGTCAGCAGTCTCCTAAACACTAGCAACTTAAGCATTTTACTCTCATCTTTTTTTTTTATCTGGAGCATATTTGCATCTTATTCTTAAATAACAGGAAAGATGAAAACTCTTAATTGCAGTTTCTCAGTTACTCTATTACCCAGAGTTGCACAGCAATTAGTGCTTATATTTTATATACACTTGCAATCACTGACATGTAACCAAATACACTTTTGTTTCTAGGTGAAAAATTTAGAGAACTAATGGATAAGTTCCTGAGGGTTAACTTCAGTAAAGGCTGCCCACCCTTGTTTACCACTTTGAAATCTTTATATTACAATCCAGAAAAGGTAAAATTTAGTATTTATTTGATTTTAATGAAGTCTTTTATATTGAATTCCTAATAGACTATCTAACTGTTTTTGTATAGATTTTCCTGTAACTTATCAATAACTGTTGCTAAACATTTTTCTCCTTAATGTGCTATTTTGTCATATGTGAATGATCACTTGGTGATGCTTAATATGTATGAAACTTCACTTCTGTAGACATCTGATGTCAAAATGCTTGAAGTCGGATTAGTGCAGAATGCACTGAAGTTCTTGAAAAATGAAAGATAACCAATAACTTTATTTTTGTGTACTTTGAGTGCAAGCGTGTCAGGATTCTTTCAACTTATGGTTTATGATGTCACCAGAAGTCATGATTTTAAAATATTACACAGATGGCTATTGTTCTACATACACTTCTGAATTGCATTAATACATGAATACATTAGCATTTACCACAAAGGCTTGTTTCCCACTTCAGTCTTTAGCTAAAACTTTAGTGTTTAATTTTTGCACTTCTGAACTCTCACAGTTTTGGCAAAATTGTGTCACATTAGAACTATTGTTTCAAATGTATTTTTTTGTTCCAAGTTTGTCAGTGAGGTATAATAAAAATAAATTTTAACATGTTACTAAAATGTGTAGAAAATAAAATAAAGGTCAGTCTATTCAGATGGTGCTATCTTTGCTACAAGCAATAAAACTCAGGGTATTCTAATCCATTCATGACTAGGTAAGAAGAGGTTTTTGTAGCTGGAAAAACCCTAAATACATGATGCAGCTTTTCAACCAGCAGTGGATATTCCTTTAATTGGACTAAAATTATTATTCTTTCTAAGAGTCTCTTTGCTAGTTGTCCTAACATGAAATTTTCAATACACTTCTGTTTGGAGAATGTAATCTGTACTGTGTGTCCATGGYTGACATAATTTTAGTAAATTCTGGTATCATGTATAGTCCAAGCTTTTCTACAGTGCCTATCGCTAATGCATACTTTTCAATGTAAACTTTTGAAACTTGATTGAAATTTTTTAAATGATGATACACTGACTATCTAGACAGAAGTACAGTCAGTGCTGTGAAAGTTTTACCTCTGCTATTTGAGGTATGAAAATCTAGAAGTTAAGATACATATAAACCAATTTGGTGTATGAGAAGGTTTTTAGCACTTAATTGTTTTTGACATGATGGCTTAAAAAAAAGAGGACTACCATGTTTTGGGGCAGGCTTACCCAGAAAGGTGCCTTTCTGCTAGTTATCTTCATTGTATCAAATCAGTGCTGCTCGGAACTGCCAGCTTAATCCTAAAAAGTAATTAAAATTAAAATCAAGAGCCTCACAGTTTCCAAATACACTTGGATTTGTTTGTGCTGCTAACTTCTGCAAAAGCATTTTCCTCTTCTTTCTTGTCCTTCTCTTACCAAGACAGGGTCTCTTTCACATTTCACTTGGTTGGGTTTTCATGTAATTATAGTGTAACAGAAGGATCTTTGAAACTAAGAGAAACTTTTAATTTTAGTCTCAGTTAATTTTAGAATTGTTAAAATTTAGGGGTTAGGGGGCAGAAAATTGTGGCAAACTTGAGTGCTACACCTTTCAGGAAAATGTTGTATTTCGGTATYTAACTTGTTTAAGTTAGTGCTTAATACTAGCTTCTCACATAAATTACTGGTATATTTTGACTGAAAATAGGAAGATTTGTAGTCAGGATCATGTTATGCCTACTAGAAAATACCTAGCAAATTACTGAATTCTCTACAAGTTGGGAGTTAACAGTTCCCCATTTATTTCTTTGGAAACAGGTGTAATTTGGTGTAGTCAACTGCAGTTGCATTTTGAAGTGGCATAGATGTGAGGATTTTATGAAAGAGTTGGTATTTAAGCCTAGAAAGTTCCTTCTTTCTAGAACTCCAGGTGGGTCCAGGATCTTTCATAAACCATGGTTTTGGGAAAAAGGTGAAATAAGCAATATTTATATTAATAGACGTTTTCTATTTGTATGTACTTAACTCGGATTAAAAAAATAGTGCTGCAATATTTTATATGTAGGAAAGGAAAATGTAAATTACTTTGTTCAATAACTGCAAGAATACAGAGGAATAGTGGGGGAAAAAATACAGCCTTACTTGCTCAACAAAGATGAGGGTTATATTTCTCAGTAAGTATCTCTTAACATTTTGGTGTGAAGAACACCTTTTACATCTGTGTAGGGAGACCAAAAGGTAATGTAAAGAGTAGCTGAATCTAGAGGGAAAATATTGATGTCTCCCCTCTGTTYGGAGAGGGCAAGGAAAAAAGGTGGTTGTATAGAAGGCAAATGTTTGTCAAATGTGTTCAGGAAAATGTCATTTGTTATCTAATTGCTGTAAGTTGGTACTTTATACTAAATGTTTTAAATAAAAATTGCTGACTTATTTTGATTTAAAAACAGGTTCTAGTCTACTAACATTAGTTAACAGTTTTGGGTGAAATCTAGCTTCAGGTACACAGAGCTGCAAAGCTTTAGGACTTGCGCAGATCAAAGTGAAGACTATTCAAGGAAGTTTTAGAAACTCTTCAGTACTTACACTGCTTAGAAAGACTCCAGATGCTAAGGTTATAGGTTGGAAGTTACGCTTTRTATTCTAATACGGACATTGTTGTGATAAAGATCTAAAACAGATTTGCTGTACTTGTGGAAGTTGTGGAAGTAACATCAGAAAATAAGGTGGGAAAAATTCTGATTTTTGGTCTATTTAAGGAGTTAAAGTTCAGCTGTGTTTTATGATGATCAACTAGCAGTGTTTTAGTATGTTAGCATTGACTTGACTAAAGAGCCTTGAAGCARTTAAGGAGTTTAAAAGGTAAATTGCTTACAAATGAGTAATCAAATTCACCAAGAATACACTGGAGTAATTTTTAACTTATAAGTTGGCCAAACATTACATTCAACTTTTTTCTTTCAGCTACACCTATTTTTGTTTTGAGAATTGTTTGACAAAATCCTTCTCTAGTACCATTTTTACATATTTGTTACACTCTTGAGTTGTTCTAGGGAGACTAGGAGTGTGTCTGATGCTTGACTGAATTTCTTGTTTTGCTGTTTGAAATCTTATCTGAGACCTCATTGGAGATCTGTAAGCTGTGTCTAAATAAGGTATCCTGAAGACAGAGAAGGTAGTCTTGTTGTTTTAACATTTCTAGGTATAGGAAAAAAAACCATAGAATTATGTTTGCATAACTTATCATAAAGGGTATATTGTGCTCCTGTACATTCCTGCTTTCAGATAATAATTTTGAGTGTATTTGATTAAATCAAAAAAGTATAGTTCTTGTATGCTAAGCATGACTTTTGACAAAATAAATTCGGCATGACTGTTATCCAATAAAAAGATGGCTGAAGTAGTTATCTTTAGCTCTATTTCCTTGGTTCTATTTTTTTTGGTAGATGAATTATTTTAGGTAGATGTGTGTTCAGATTTCAAAAACTTTGTTTGGTTGTTTGTCTCCCACATTCTCTGGAATATGTTTTTAACAGTCAAGGAATGACATTAAGTTCCAGATTCAGGCATGTGAATTCAGGTCAGTGGACATAGAGAACTGTTCAGCTCACCACCATATGTGGTTTCCTACATAGGATAGGTTGAACAGCTATCGAGGCCCCTTTTGACTGTGCTAGGTAGATCTGATAGATCTGTTTGATTGTAGAGGGAGCACAGGCACCTGTGTTACGGTTGTCTAAGTATAGATGTCTGAACCTGAAGGTGTCCACTGTGTGTCCCATCTGTTTCACTGGGGTGTGTTGGGAACTGTTTATACTTGTTCCCTAAGTATCTATTATACAAGTACTTCGTATCTATGAAGCTAACATTGAGCAAGCTTTACCAGTTGCTTCTGGAAATAATTAATGAATGTCCCCCCAAAAAAACAAAACTGAAATACCTGAAGTGCTAACTGGGTGGAGGAGATGTCATTTTTTCAACTACCTAATTGGAATTTGTTTACATACTTGTGTGAATATTAAGTGGAGAAAGGTGTGGAGTACAACTGGTTTTTCATCACTTCGCTAAATATGCTTTACTTTGGTTAAAGAAGAAAGATGTTTTTAATCTTCCTTCACACTTAAAGTAGAATTATTGTTTAAGATCATTTGAGTGAAGTCAYAGAAGGGTACTGTAAGTGGGAAAGACATCATAGTACAGTGATGTAAAGCTATTTGTTTCATGGGGGGGGGAAATCTTAAGGTTATTGCTGGAAGAGACTTTCTTCGAGTCACCAAAGGCATGAGGATCTGAAATCTGTTCAGTAAAGAAAGATTACGTATAGCTTTGTTGCTTTTTGGCATTCTCAAAGACTTCTTTTGAGGTAAAATCTTCCCTAATCTTCTATACCATGCTGTAGAATAAAATTACTCTAATACTGAAATAAGAAAAAAAGAGGAAGGCATTGAATTGCAGGGGCAATGTTGGACAAAGGCCAACTGAAAAGGAGATGTTTGTTTTATCATTTTCTATAATATTGGCAACTGTTTTTTTTTTTTCTACAGGTAACGTGAACGAGTTAGGATATGTTATGTAAAGAGTTCAAGTTATTTCTCAAGTGATAATTGTTGTTACGTTCCCTGTTTGCAGATACCAAAGGCATGCACTAATCACTTCCTAACTTGTTACATTGGTACACAGCCAGATTCTGTGTCTTTCCAACTGAAGAAAAGATCAATTAGAGGGTGATAGAGACTGTCAAGAGTGAGTCTTACTGTATTTTCCAGAGTGTCTCATTCAAAACAGGTTTGTAATACTATCTAGACTATGTTCAGTGGTACATCATCGCTGATACTCAGTCATAGATGACTTTTTACGTACAACATATTAGAGAAGTCATTTGATGAAACACTGTCTTGATGGCTTTGTTCTTCTTTTAAAAAATATTTAGTCAGTAAGAATAGTGTTCATCATTGTAYGTTTGTTTGAGATGACTCTTGAAGTAGCCACTGTATGTTGTGAAGAAACTGGCTATGTCTTCCTTCTGTTCATTATATGGCAGCCTCTAGGGAATGCTGTAAATACAGCCTGGGGCTTTTTAAATGTGAAAACTCTTGGTCATGATGAAATAGTGTAAAGTGAATGTGGTTACGTAAAAGACAAAGCTCACAAATGTAAAAAGTACTGTACCAGGCTTTACTTACCTGTTAGGGTTGGGGCAAGAAAAGGAAATGGCTGGTCTGAACAAGAGCTGAGACCTTCCTATACAGGTTACTAGTGTTAAGGAACAGACCTGCATTCTGAGCTCGATATTTATTTTTCTCAACTGATCTTGCAGTGTCTTGTAAGGAGAGTGTGTTTGACTCGGTGTGTCAATTAACTAACTTCTGGGTTGCTAAAACAGCTCGCAGACTCTTAAATATCACTTAGAGGAACTCTTCTCATATGGAACAAGTGCAGGGAAATAGCTTTTACATGTAGCAAAAGTCACAAGCAAAATGCAAAAAACCYAGGTATCTCTTCAGGAAAATTAAGTTAACCCGCTTTCCTGCATAAGTTGTTACTGTAGCTGTGCATGTTGGATCGAGTTGATGATAATTTCATTAGTGTGTATTATGAAGCATGATTTTACCAAAGTATGGATAAAAGAATATTCTTGGTGGTTTTGTGATATTTTTTAGCTATCTGTCATTCAGAAACAATTTGCTGTTTTTTGTCAAAAATAGAAAATTCAGTCTTCAGAAGAACATGTTTTAATTAATCTACATTAATCAAATTTTAATTAGTCATCTCCATTAATGTATGGCTGCTAAATTGAAGGAAGAAACTAAGTTTGGGAAAATATGAGTATAGACTTGGAAGTGTTTCTATAATTTGTTGAATGTTGTTTCATGTATTAAAACAAATGCCAGGAACTTCTGGTTCTCTTCTTCAAGAATATCCGATTTTAAAATCACTTTCGGAATATGGGACTACTACAGAGATTCCACAGTAAACACATGTGCCTTGGCTACAAGTTCAGTCACCTTCTCAAATACCAGCCTGTGCCTGTTTGTACAGTTCCTCTTGAAACACACTCTTGGTTCTGGCTATTGTTCGAGACACCAAGGGGGAACCCCGTGAATGTCCTACTGCTCTGCAAAACTTTTTAAGTTCATTCAGTGTTTGTTTCTTGGGACTTTTTTCCCCCCTGTTAACTTTATTTGGATAATTTCTATCACAAAATGGAAGAATTCTGGGGGAAGAGTTACCTAGAAAGGGAAGGCACTCTGTGCTAAACACCATCATGGTGGTGTTTACACTAAACCCGCAGTTTAAACTGTACACTTCATGCATTTAATCTATGCCTTTAATTGGCAGATGCCTAGTCTTCCTGGGAGAAAGACATGTCCCAAGCAGACACTTAGAAGATTTTTTTTTTCCTTCTTAACCTGCGTCTTCCCACATCCACTAGCACCAAGACAAACATAGGATATGGTGATACTTTTATTCTGATTCACTCCTCTGATAGGACACTTATTAGATCAGAAGGAGACTCTAAGTAAAGCATCTGCATATATTCTGTAATTGACTGTGTACAACAAAATGGCAGTGGATTGCTCGACTGAYGCCTAGTTGGTGCCCTTAGTGCTGTCTTGATGATACTTACGTCTATTCTCTTACATGTCCAAGAGTGAATTCCTGTTACATATCAAGGAAAAGCAGAAGATATCAATTGTCAGTGACTTCATTGACAACTTTCACTGTTGTGCCAAAAAAAAAACCCCAAACCTCTTCATGAGGCAGAATCCAGAGGGATTCAGAGCACCTTTCATGATAATGCTTTTTGTCATCTTTCCTAATGAGATTATCATTTCAAGCTCAACACTTGTGGTAAATCTTCTGAGAGTTGCTGATAAAAGTAGCAAGTTTGGTGTAACAAGGCAATAGAGAATGTACACAACTTCTGTGATTTTTTTTTTTTTTTTTTGAGGGCCTATGGGTGTCACTTTAATTGCTTTCTTAAATACATAACATCTCAGTAGAGAAGGATCAGGTTATAGAACTTTTAAACAGCTTGAATGTGCACATGCCCTTTGGACCTGATGGGATGCATCCACAACTGCTGAGGGAGCTGGACAATGTYACTGCACTGCCACTCAGTCTTTGAAAGGTCATCGTGATGGATGGAGTTTACTGAGGACTGGAGGAAAGCAAATGTTGCTCCTGTTTTCAAGAAGTACAAAAAGGAGGATCTGAGGAGCTACAGGCCAGTCAGCTTCATCTCGGTCCTTGTGAAGCTGATGGAGCAAGTAATCCTGGAGACCATTACCAAACGCACAAAGGACAAAGTGTGGCTGGGAGTAGGTGGGATGGATTTATGAAGGGGAAGTCATGCCTGACTGACTTGATAGCCTTCTACAACAAAATGACTACTTTAGTGGACAAGGGAAGGGCAGTTGATGCTGTTTATCTTGACTTTAGCAAGGCTTTTGACACTGTCTCCTGTAACAGACAAACGAAGTACAGCTTAGTAGACAGTAAGGTGGACTGAAAACGAGCTGAACTGCCAGGCTCAACATTGTGATCAGCAGCATGAAGTCCAACTAGTGTCCCCAGGTGATCAACACTGRGGCCAGTAGTATGTAACATCTTCGTTAATGACTTGGTTGATGGGGCAGAGTGTACCCCTCAACAACCTTGCAGATAATACAAAACTGGGAGGAGTGGCTGATGCACGAGGGGATTGTGCTGTCATTCAGAGAGACCTTGATGGGCTGGAGAAATGGGCTGAAAGGAAATTTAGCAAAGGGAAATACCAGGTCCTGCACCTTAGGAGGAATAACACCATGCCTTAATATAGGCTGGGGACTGAGCAGCTGGAAAGCAGCTTTGCAGAAAAGGACCTGGGGGTTCTGGTAGACAGCAAACTGAACATGACCCAGCAATATACCCTGCGGCAAAGGTCAACAGCATCTTGGGCTGCATTAGTAAAAGCACCACCATGAGGTTGAGGGAGGTGATCTTGCTCCTCTCCTCAACCTTGGTGAGATGTATCTGGAGTGCTGGGTCTAGTTCTGGGATCCCCTGTATGAGAACCACATGGACATACTGGAAAGAGTCCAGAGAAAGACCATGAAGTTGATGAAGGGACTGGAGTGTCTGGCATACGAGGAAAGGCTGAGAGCTAGGATTGTTTAGCCTAGAGAAGAGAAGGCTCAGGTGGGATCTTGCCTTCAGATATTTATACATGTAAGAGTGAAAAAAGACAGCCAGATGCTTCTCATTGGTGCCCAGTGAACAGACAAGGTATTATGTGTACAATCAAAAATACAAGAGAATATTTGAGCAAAAGAAAAGACACTTTTGTCATGGGGGCTGTCGAACATGGGAACAGGTTGTTCAGAGAGGTAGTGAAGTTGTCATCCTTAGAGATAGTCAAAATGTGACTGGACATGGCCAGGAGTAACCTGCTTCAGCTGACCCTGTTCTGTAAAGGGGGATTGGACTAGGCAGTCTGTAGAGGTCTCTTCCAACCTTAATGATTCGGTGATAGTATCTTCTTACTGGAATTCGCCTTCAAGTGTAGGATCAGCTTGTAGCCATTGACTTGCTAGCCAGCAAGCTAGTCTGCAGCCTGGTACTTCAGTACTGGGACAAGTGCATTTTATGCAAGTCTGGCAACGCTAAGGTCCTATAGCAAACAGTGCAGAAAGGCACAATGAAGGTGGACGTGCCTATATACAGAAGCATTGAGATCCCTCATCTGGATACTGTGATTTGGAATCTTTAGTTGTGAATCTTATATCCATTTGCCAGCATAGCCCTCCTAATTAATTCCTAGAATTTCTTGCTTCTCCCTTCTCAGACCATTCACAAAGGGAAAAACAGGTGCTTGTCACAAATCTGCCTTTTAGAAATGGATTAACTTCAACACAGGTGAATAACTGCTGACTTGCCTTAGTATTAGGTTAAATGTGAGTACATGCATGGTTCACCACATGTCAAGTGAAGCATTTATAACTGTAGGCACTTGCCAAAAGAGCAGGTTGTTTATTCAAGAGTGAAATGGGGTTAGGCTGAGGGTGCTATCTATAGATACGAGGGATCTAATCATTGTTTCAGTACAGTCCTCCATCCATCATTCTTGATTTTAGAGCTCTCAGTGGCACATATGGCATGCCTCTATTTCTGCGATGTTCCACAGTGTTTTGTCAGTGATCATCTGCTTGTAGTCTCAAGTAAAGAGAAAGAGCTGTGTGAATACTTTCAACTTCTTAAAAATCAGGATTCGCTTGGCCAAGCTGTTGATGTAGGTGTTCACTGAACTTGAGTTTGCCCTCATCTACTTGCTGAAGGAAAAGTGGAGGAAGAGATACTGATAAAATTCTACTGAAGTCATAATTGCATCCAGATTATTTCTCAGGTCAGATAGCTCACGTTTGCCTTGAGTAGTTGCCTGCTGATGTTTGTAATGTTATACAGCAGGGACTATTGGTGTGACACTGTGGTGGGGTCAGAGTGTGCTGTGCTCCTACTCCTGACTTCCTGTGTTAATGCACAAATGTTGGGAGGTGCTCAGTGGAGCTGTTGTCTTTAATGCTTGAGAAATGCCATATGCTAGGCATTAAATGAGGTGCTGTATTTTGGAGATCAATACTTCAATTTTTAATGACTTATTTATACTTACTATCCCAAGTACCTACTGCCTTCCTGTACTCTACAGTGTCAACTGCAATGGCATACATACAAAAAGAAAATGGCCTTTTACCCTAAAATAGCCTGCTCTATGGGAGGTGATAACACAAGTCCCATGATCTGTTGTCTTCATCTTGGAGTTTTAATTTATATAAATTCCACACCAGAACAGTTAATGATCTTTGTATACTCTGTGTGTTGAAGGTGAGAAAAACAGGCACAGAATTTGTAGGACTCCAACAGATAACACTACTCCAGGAACTGATTCATGAGTGTGCATGTGTCATGCGATTCAAAATGGATTATCTAAGGGCCCTGACTCATGGACAGAGTGGTTCACATTCCCAATTGTCCATTCCAYCTTTGTCCTTCAGTTGCCACTTTTGCTGAAGGAACAGTGCAGGTGTTTGAGTACCAGTTTCTGAATCTGTACAGCTTTAAATTTGTACTCATTTTTGGTTTTCTTAATATGTTGTGCTATTTAGCTAAGAGTACATCTCYTCAACAAACCATTTCTGTAGTGGCAATCTCTAAAAGATGGTCGGATTGAACATCTGAAAATAAAAAATACTAGCTGTCCTCATTTGAAAAATCCACCCACATGATTTAGAAAAAATTCACATGCTACAAGAGAGGTGCTTGTGTGTGGTGGGGCCAATGTTGATAGTGTGTTTTGAAGAACTGTAGCTATTTCTGGAAAAAGTAGTATCTTTTACTTAAGAACATTATTTAAAACATGTACTTATCATACTGCCTTTGAAGATGTATTCATTTGATTTTTTTGATCTTGCCATAAAATACTAAACTTCTGCATCATCAATTCATAAGCATACGGTGGAGGTAACTTGCATTTTAGAGTGAGTTTGTTGTCTTTGTCACTTTTAACCATGGACTAAGTAGTAAGAATTGTAGATGATTAACTAAAATGAGTTAATTCTAAGCAAGTGAGATATATGGGAGGATAGCAGGGAAGGCTATAATAAAAAGGCAACTTGTAGGTTTGTGGTTTGGGGTTTTTTACTAACAAGATATCCTGCTTTCCTCTAGAACTTTGAAATGTTATATAAACAAAACACGGCTTTAAAGAATTAATATAGCGGACATTTTTACTTACGGTTGATACTTCTACAACAGTATGAAAAGTTTCATTTTCATGATTTGTGGAGCCTTTTGGAAGAACCATTTAAAGTACTGCTATGTGAATGAAACGTTTTGAAATGTGACTGTATATGTTTTATTTACATGCTAAGAAACATGGAGCATTTACAAGGAAAATGTCTCAACACAATACAGCCTGTGTGTTCATTAAATACTTTGATATGGGTGTCTTAATCCTTTTCTCTAGTATAGGAGACTTACTATCTAGCTGCTGGGCTCTTCCTTTTTTATGCTACAAGTGGCTTTATAGTTTTTATTCTTTGCTTAGTGCTTTAGTTTCTGACGTTTGTTATTCAAATAAATGAAAATGGGTGTCAGCAAAGTAGCCGTTCTCCTTGAGTTTTCTATAATGCTAAACCTTTAATTTGAAAAGCCTGCTCTGTAGCACGGAGGATTATTAATTTTTTTTATCAGGCTTCTTTTAATTTCTAAATAGCGAGTATACTTGGCTACTTAAACTACATTTATCATGTTGATATCTTTGTATTTGAATAAAATTCACGCATTTGGCACAATATGTATTCTGTCAGGAAGAAGCCATAGTCTTTGGCATATTCAAGAAGCAAAAACTTGTGTTTAGGAGTGCCGCTGCATTATTACGAGTTTTGTTGTTCATGCAAAGTTACTGTTCAGGGTGAATGTAGCTGTGGCTCTTGGCTGAATGTTTCTGCTGGAAGCTAATAACCTGAAGTATAAGCAATTGCATGGGATATAGTAATTGTCACATTCTGTAAGCTGCTGTCCAGATGTATTAGAAATAACTGTGAACAGCCTTATTTGTTATTGTTCCTCACAAGAGAGGGATCTTGAAATGCTACCCCCATCTCCCCCCAAAAAGTTCTCTTTGTACTTGAGCAGTATTCAGAAATACTCCTTGGTTCCCCATACATGCTGGTCTCTATATCCATGAGATAAAAATCAAGGGTGAAGATCTTCAATTAGTCAATATCAAGGTTTGCGTCGATTGTGTTGCAGGTGCGTTGGTTGATTCCATTGAAGCTCGGCATTAGTGCACATGTGCCCTTTTTCTGAGTAACTAAAAACATGGAGACTGTGAGGAAATACTGGATGAGAGAAAATGTCTGGCTGGAAGAAACATCAGAAACAACAGTCTCAAAAAAAGGTGTAAGACTGTCTACACAGGAAGGTAGGCTGTCTCCAGTGAAGGTCTGTCTTTAACCCTTTCAGGAAAGAAGGCATTTTCCTTCCTTGATGTGGAAAGCTAAAGGAATTTAAAGCAAGTTGCAACTGTTTTTGTAGTTAGATGTCCTCTCTGAACTATTGGTAGATTATGTAAGGAAGTAAAAAACATTAGTTCCACTAGGAATCTCTCTACATTTTAAGAAGAAATAGCTCTGTAAGATCAACCAAGGACAGCCTTTGTTCATACTGATTCTGTCAGTTCAAGTTTTAGAAAGTAGTGTCTCTGAGTTAAAATTCCAGGAGGGAAAATCTGGTAAGTGGACTTGCTCAGGATCTGGTTAACAACTGGTACGTTCATAGCAAAAGATAGCATATCTGCTATGTAACTGTATCTTAAGGAGGACTAAGGAAATTTTAAAGTAAGTGGAGGAAGGAGAAGGATGAGAAACTTCATTGTAGGTACTGCCAGGATAGGATGCTTCCACTCTGTAATGAGAATGGGTAGTGTAAAACAGTTGRTGGCTGATAATTTGGGTCCCTGAGGTAACATGTAAGCCAAGAGCTGACAGGTGTAGCAGCTGACTTAAGAACTACTTCATCAAGAGAGCTTTTTTTAGTCTTAGTGGTCTACATTGGGATAACTGCTCCAAATACCCATGTGAAGACCCACAAGAAATGCTCTCAATATCTCTGCTCATAGTTGCTCCTACTGATGCTCTGCTCATATGAAGTTATTGCTTTCTTTTGTGCAGTCCCCAAACTTGTCCAAAAGCTTTCAAAAAACCAGTTGCTCTTGAAATTAGTTGTGTGATGACCACAGTACCCAATCTTAAAGCATTGGTTTGCTCTGAATTTGTGTTCTTATGAGTGTCTTAAAACTTTCAGTACAAACTTGTACTGCTGCTGTTAACTTACTCCGTTGTGTCAACGGTTTTATGACTGGATCATTAGGAGTAACAGTAAAACTGGAAAAACAAGTGCTCTAAAATGAAGAATACTGTTTTTCTGAATGTATTTACATATGTGATATAATGCAAATTTTTTGTTTGGCAGCTTGCTCATGTGCTGTGGCTTATTATGTCACATCTCAAGTTACTAGTCTTGACACAGTAGAATGAAGAGGGGAAGTATTATCCATACTTCACACATTTTAAAGAGGCATTTAAGGACAGTAAGTCTGTTCTGACTGTGGTGTTGCTGTCCTACTGAATGGTAGGTTCCTGCACAAAAGTTTTCTAAATTGTTTAACTTCTCATTGACAGTTTTGTAAACTGCTAATCTCTGTTAGCTTTCACTTCCAAAAAAGATAGCCTATGTAGAAATCTGATATGAACATCATAGTCAAATTAGTTAGTATTTATGATATAGCTGAACACTAATGTTCATGCTTTGAAGTGTTCTGTAGCTTTACTATAGGCAGTGTGTTTGCTACACCTATAGCCAATATATATTTTCACTGAAATTTCCTTTAGCTTTTGAGGGAAGTTAAACTTTACATTGTATTGATAACGTAGCTAGATGTGTAGTTGAATTTGAAAAATTATTTAATTACTCTAGTCATACTTTTATTATTTTCTGAATGGAAAGATGCTACATTTTATGGAAGAGATTTGAGCAATTCTGACAGTTCCCAGCAATCTCAAAGCTAAGACCTCATTTCCAAGTCTGGCTGAATCCTACATTTTTCCCTCCCAAATAGATGCCCTAACAGTTTGTTTATAAAGATATTCATGGAGTATTGCTTTTAAAATAACTTTTAAGGAGTTGTTTTAATATTCAACTTGTTACATTTGAAACACTTAAATTCACAGCTGGCTCTTGTATTTATAGTCATCCTACTTAAAATTTGTTTTGTTTAACATGAGACTGATCTTGTACTTCTAATACTGGTGCACAGCTCCAAAGGAGCTTGTGCAGTTGTACTTTCAATGTGTAAATGTATACGTACTAGACCTTTCCAAAGCAGCAGTAAATTCTTTAATGAAGAATGTTCTTCTTGTGACTCGTTTGCCATTCTGCTTGAGTAGTCTGCTCTCTGCAAAGCTGGTGTACCAAGCAGCTTTGTCCTAGTTGAGAGTTTTCTCCTCTAAGAATAACTCAGAATTGCAAMGCCTGTTACATATGAGACAAAATATGTTTCCAGTGCAGATGTTCGAGACAAAAACTGGTTAATGCAGTCACATATGACTAGAAATGTTGCATCGTTCAGTCAAAATTACAAAATAATTGCAATGCTTATCAAATGCTACTTGTAGTATAAACTTTGCAATTTGTTATGCTTGTACATAGCATGCCCTAAAAAAGAAATAATGCTGTTTCAGCAGAGCAAGTGTACAAAGTACCATGTTACAAGTTACTTTTTGAATGACAAATACAAACTAAACTAATTTAGATAAATAGAGGAAGCTTTTTCTTCTGGAGTTTAGAATTTCAAATAGCCTGTGTGTTCATTGGTGGTATTGACACTAGAAAAAAGGTATCACTTGTTTTATTTCAGGAGTAGCTGTTATCAGTGCTAGCAGCAATGGACAGCAACAGTAATCTTCACTTACACAGCACGTTAGCATTATCTTGAGATGCTAAATCAGAGTAGAATTTGGTGTATATAGTCAAGTGTGTACAGATTACACAGAAACTTATTGCAATGCGGCTGTACTGTTCAGGAATACATGCAGTTTACTAGCAATGATGTGTGTCATAAGGCACACTTCCATATCTAATCCAGGGCAAAAAGGAGCTCTAGCTATGCTTGATTTTTAGCAAATTTTAAATTCTGAGGGTATTTCACACTGCATTGGATGTATTTCACATTTGAAAGTGATTACAAGTCATTAATGGAGGTGTTTAGTTGTAAGGAACTAAGTGTAAAGAAAAACCTGAAAGCTAATAAAGCTCTTGTTTCTCTTTCTGTGAAAATATACAATAAACCAAAATGTGTGATCTTCCTTAGTGTAGATCAGCTCTAAAGAAACATACCTAATAGAAGGCTACTTTCTCTACTGCTTGCAAAACATGTAACTGTTTTCTTAGATGGTCAGGGAACAAAGAAAATGTATAACTTTCCAGGGTTGTGGGGTGGGTTAGTTTTTTGCTTTTTATTCTGTTTTGTTTTAAATATGGTACTGCAGAGTTAATGCTTTGTGGCTCGCCAGTCCTTATAAGCTTGTAGCTCTTTGGTGAAATTCCTGAGAATTATGTCTGCTTAGCCACCACACACTGAGAAATGCTGAAGTTAGTGACTAACCATGATACCATAGAAAAGTAAAAAATAAAAATTTTCTACTAGCTGGGTCAAGATGGCCAGTTGCAAGCTGACTGGAAAGGTGTTTTTACAGGTACTTGAAGTTGACTGTAGAACACCTAGGTTTCCACTGAAAGGGGGTGCAAGATTCTGTGCAGCTGCCTAGCAAACTAGATCAAGGAACAGATCTGAATGAAAACACACTGATTTTTTTTTTTTTTTTTTTGGCAGTTGACTCTCATTTAGGTCAATTTAAAAGGACTGTGGAACTTCCCTTTAGATGTTTTAGGTGTTTAGGTGTTTTACTGCAAGTGACAGATTTTTGTCTTGCCCTGTGTATGCATGAGCATATGCACACATTTAACAGTGCTTTTCTTAGGGAAGCAGGAGTGAGTATTGATGGCTCAGTTGAATAAATTTTAAAATAGAGATGCATTTATGTCTGAACTGCTGTTAGTTTCAAAGCAACACTTTCATTGGATGTTATACAAAGTAGTAAAGCTTCTTACAGAAACAAACTTGGCATCTGTATATGTCAAAGACATGTAAGAAATTTAAGGAGACTTGTGTTAAGTAGAAGGCTGCTTGTCATGTTTTCCTGTTTCTACTTTCATGGCATGAGGTGGTAAAATAATTCTTAATTGATTGTGATTTTTATTGCATTCAGATGTTAGCCATATACTAAAATGTAAGCAATGGAAATTCTCCCTATGAGCCTTTCACAATTGGAGTAATTTATTTGAACAGTCTCTGTGGGTTTGTTCTGTGGTTCATACCTCATTGGGTGGGTAAATCTGTATCAGCTATATAACAAGTTGTGGAGCAGAAACTTTTCAAATGAGACTAAGGAACTTGTTGCAAGTAAGTTAGTGTATAGCTGCCTCAAGTCAAAATGGAAATACTCAGTCATTTGCATACCCTACACCTTTTCCTTTTTACACTGATAAATCTGAGTGTTAATATCTTACGTTTCAAAGTAGCTACGTGGGACTTGTTTTTTAAATAATGGAGGAACATTGCTTTTAAAAAAAAAAAAAAAAAAAAAAAAAAAAAAAACAAAACCCAAAAAAATCAACTAGTATTAGCCTTGCTGAAGAGTGTTTTTGGTTCTTCTGTGAACTGTGTAACCTTATAAATGTTGTGATCTTAGATATTCTTCTAGTTAAATTTATAGTAAGCCATAGGAAATAGAACTTCTTTAGGAGGCTGCCCATATATACCTTCCTGTGTGGGTACACTGGAAGAGCCTGAACTCAGACCTCTTGTGCAGTGCAAGTGTGCCAGCTGGCTCACGTGTTTGGCATGCTCTGTTCTTTGTTGCCTCGTTAAAAAGCACATCTCAATTCATGCCAATTACCTCTTGGCTATAGATGAAGATGCTTCTTGTCTTCATTAGGCTGTAGTAGAACCTTTTTTCTAATGTGTAGCTGCCCTTTCCCCCCTGCCCTTTTTTCCCTGATGTGGTTAATTGAATTTATGAGCTTTTTTCTTTTTTAGTCTATTGGCAGCTGCTTTGTTTGAAACTTCCTTCCCATCAGTATTTCCATCCAGAAAGGTACAGTCAGAGTGCCCTGGATTGAAATACTGTTAATCATGTGATRGGGCCATGCTAGATACTATAGATAATCAGAAGTGTGTCTCTGCTACCATTTATAAATATTTTTCAGGCCTGAAAGTTCACATCTAAGTGTCTGCATTTGTAGAGATGGGGACTTCAGGTTGCAAATTTACCATGTGGGCAGAGCTTAACTGGCTCTCAACCCGGGATCCTCCTGTACAGTGTCTCTAGGGACCTAGAGAAAGGGGTACAAGTTCCTTGCCAAGCTGTATGTCTGTCTCATCCGTCACAAGTAATCAAGTAACCCTTTTCAGGGGGCTGTGAAGGTGCTTCTGTGAGCAAAGAGAGTTTTGAAACAGAGTTATTCAAGAAATATTACTTAAGATGATGTTCTTGTTTGTGCCATCATTGTATTGGAGCTTTTTTTTTAGTGCTGTTTCTGGGTAGGGTTCTGTTTAGAATGGTGTGGAGAGCACAGCATCAAAAGAAAAGCAAGGAACCAAGTCTTTATAGTATTCTTCATTATTTTGTGGGTTCAGCTCCCCAGCTTTCAGCGCTGTGTTGGCTGGTTTTGTGTGCTTGTGTGAATGATTACCACTGTCTCAGAAATGGACAGATAATGGAGACAACTCAAGAAAGGGGTGGTTTAGTACTGTTATTGTGTGCCACAGACCAGCCACAAGCCCTGTTCAAAATGTTGTCATCAAAGGCCTTCTCCAGAACTCTGAGTCAGCAACTACTTTCTGTTTTTTCTGTCTTATTTGGTACTAAGTTCATAAATATTTTTCAGGGTCCATTGATACCACTTCTGCACATTGTGAGCACCTTCTTATCTCTCTCTTAGATAACATCTCATCRTAGCGAAGACTTCAAGTATTGACGTAGTACTCTTACGGACTGTTTTTATTGTTGCTTCTCCATTTCCCATGAGGCATTTAGAGTATTGCTTCAGGGTATGTACTGGATACTTCTTTGTGTCTTGTGAAAGATACTGCTAATAATTTGGCCACAAGGACTTTATCTGGTAATGTCAACAAGGTTTTCTTCTGGCCCAAGGAAAACACTTTGCCAGGGCTTCTCTTGAAGGGCTTAGTTTGTCATTCAGTCTTTAGGTATCCCATCTTTTCTAGATGATGACAACTGTTTTGAAGTTGCACAACAGCAATTTCCTTTGGGTACTCTGTAGCAAAATGATTTGCAAATGGTTTCTAGATATTTTGAAAAGTACAACTATTTTTCAATTACTTGCACAGCCATAAGGATTCTTACCAAGTCTAGTGGATGCCTCTTCTGCTGTGCTGGAAAAGTGATGTCACAAACTCAACTACACCCCATTCTCCTGAATTAAGAATACTRTTCTTACTCAGGGAACCAGAAAGCTCTGTTCAAGTACCACTACTTAAAATACTGGTGATGGGAAATACTGTCAAAATTCAGTTGTACTTTGAGATGAAAACAAAGGGATTGATTTATTCAGCTTTGAGACATACTTTTCTGCTATTAAAATGGAATTTTTGCATCTTCAGGAGTTGTTGTGTGGTGTGTTGTTTTGTGGTTTTTTTTTTTCTTTTCCAAATAAGTACTCTCTGATTCAGAGATGTTCGATTTGTTGATGTCAAATCATGTGGTGCTTTGGGATCTGTTTCGTGACCTGCAGGGCCACTGTTGTCAGCACCATGCACATTACCTGCAAGAAGCAAGTTTTCTTCAGGAAATAAACTACTGTGGAGAATTCTCTATTTAAGAAGAAAGGTTGTTCAATTCCAAGTTTCAAGACAGATAGCATAACTTTTCTTTTAGGGCAAGAAAACATGCTCTTCTCTTTTTTCCTGTATGCATCCTTTCACCTTAAGTGAAAATGCAATGTGCAGAAATACTGCCTTTGCAGTTTGGTTTTTGCAGTCCTTCTCCCACTCTAGATCTTCAGAACCAGCTGAGAAATCAAGCTTCCCAGTGGTGAAGACCACCCATGTTGACACTTTGAATCATAAGAAAAGGCAGCTGTCTGACATCTGAGCCAAATTGTCAGATTCCAGAATTGAGAACATCTGTCTTGAGAAACATCCTATTTCATTTCCAGCACAGAAGACCTTCATCCTGTGGAAGATGAGCAAGTTCATGAAGGGTATCCCCTTCTACCTGCTGTTTTCCCTCTCTTTCAGGCCTTTCTGCAGTAGACATCTTTTTGCTAGAACAGTAGAAGTGCTTTATCAATGTAAGAGAAGATGTTTCTGTGAAATCAGTCTCTTGTTTTGAAGGAGGGAGAAAAGTTTGACAGCAACCCATCCCCCTTCTCAGGAAGGGCTACAGTTGTCTTTAAAATTGTCTGCAGACTGAAGTTCAGAAAGGTAATGCTCCGTGTAACAACTGCCTCTGAAATGAAGGGAATGCCTGTATAGGATATATCTGATACTTGGGCCAAAATACAGTTAGTGTTTGAACTTTCAAGCTGCTCACTACTTGGAAGATACCTGCTCAGTAATACCAAGGCAGTTCTGATTCCTGGGTGTTAGAAATCTTTCTCCTGCAACCAAAGATTTTACATACTGCTTCAGGATTGGGTGTCTCAAAGGAGGTGTGTGTTTGTGTAGATGGGGAATAAGAAGCACCCCCACACTGTCAGCTCTTTGTTTTTTCCAGTCGTAAGTACTGATTGATACTAGACGGCTTTTGAATCTAGAATGATCCTTCTACGTCATCCTTCTCTTAGATTAATTCAAGAGCTTTCTGAGACAGATGAATCTGAGTAGGTGAGATTCTTGTGAAATACCTTTTTTTTTTTTTTTTTTTTAGTATCTATCTGCTGTAATTACTGAGAAGTAAATACCCAGAAGCTTCTTAAGAGAAGCCTCATTGGGTCACCTACTGGAAGCTGAAGAACTATTGGCTAGTTTTTTTCCTCTAGCCCTTTATGGAAGGTTATGAAAGGGATTAGCCAGAGTGTTCCCACATGGAAAAGTCTCCAGCTCTGTCATGGTTGTCTCAAACTTGTGGCATCCATTGAATTCTGTTTGAAGAACAAGGTACAATTTGAGACATTGAAATTTCAGAAGCTTGTAGATTTGACACTGGGGCGAGGTTGGACTATTTTGTGAGACAGCAGCATCCTCTTCTTAAAGACACCAGTTACTGTTTTGCAATGGGTTGCAGTGGAGTGTGCAGCTGCTTGAAGGAGAAGAAAAAGTTACTCTCGTTAAAGTAACTGAATAATTAAAATTATTCTGGATGCAGTACAGAACTGTGAATAGCTAGTTTTTAAAAAGTTTCAGTTCTCTTAAGAAAAAAAAAAAAACACCACACACACAAAAAAACCCCAAACAAACAAAAAAAAACCACCCCCCCACCCCCAAAAAAAACCAAAACAACAACAAAAAAACCACCAACATGCAAATACTTAGCTTCTGGTATGTATGATTCTTAGGCATTCCATAAGGAAACAGTCAAAATGGTTTTCTAAAGTGTCAGTCTCCGACTGTGTGGTAATTCCCAGAAGTGATCCATTTGATGCATGATGATGATGGGCCATTTTAGTGATTTAAATGTCACTGTGCACATATTTGTGCCAAGTAATGTGTAATCTTGTTCCTGTCTGTTGTCTTTTTACTCTTCTCCACTGTTTTGTATCCTTTTCATTGCTGATGGTGTTCAAGGCAAGATAACGTACCCCTTGCTTGTGTCTCAGTAGTGTAAATATGTATGAATTTTGTAACAGTTAAATCTTTTTATAAAAGCACATACTAGAGCACATCTTTCTAAAGTATTTCTGGGATTTGCCTGAAGATTCTTCTGCACTAGTGCATGACTGAATTTTTTTAACTTAAGACAACCATTGCATCTATATCTACAGGTCAGTAGCATATTTTCTTGTTTGGGCAGCTTTATAGATGCACCTTGAAACTGCGTACCTCAGTAGCAGTATTAAAACTTTCCCTTTTGGTTGTTTGCCTTTGAGAACAGTGCAGATAATACTAAACATGTTCTCAGGAATTCAGAAGGCAGGGACTCAAACCTTTGCCAAACGTTAAACATACGGACTACTTCTGAAACTGCCTACAGTAGCTTTTAATGTGTTTGTGCACTGAAAGTGCTGGTAACTTCTTACTGATTTATAATGGCAGCAACTGAAAAAAATACTTAAATGTAGTGATTGTGACTGATAAATTAACAAGCTGAATCCTTTAAAAAAAAAAAAGGCTATTGACACAGCTTAAGTCTGACCACTTTATAGTACATTAACAATTTTTCTATATGATTGGTATTGATAATTCAGTTCCTCTTCTTGCAGTTGTTTCACTGAAGAAGGAAATACAGTATTAGTGTTTTGAAGGTTGTCATTGAAACAAAAGTCTATGATAAAATATTTCGCCCAACTGCTGTAGTAATAGGATATACAATCAATTCAGTAATTTAACTTCCATAGTAATGAACCAGAGAGTTTGAGCCTTTATTTGAAAAACTTGCATCCCTGCTTTATGCTAGYGGGCTGTTGATTTCATCTTCCATTATGTATTTCACTGCACCTTTGTTACGTATGTTTCTTAAAAACCTTTCCATATTGCTTTTCCCTTTACTTTTATTCCTTTGTCATTCCATTCAACTTGCCTCCTACAGGGAGTAATAGAAAAAAAAAAATCAGACTAGGATTTAGGCTACTGTAGTCCTAACATCCCATTTTGATGCCCATGTTATTGTTCTTATCTTTGATAGTCCTCTTTTGCTCTTTGTCTAAAGAAAAATTTCTGTCGCAGGAGTCATTGGCATAGCATGCAGCACAGATTTCCATTTAATGACTGGCCCATAGGTGCCACCGTAATAGCTACAAGTGATGATGAAAGAACTCTAGCCATCAGCCATTTACCTGGGAAACAGTGACTTTCCCTTAGGCTGTCCCTTACAAGAGAGGACACAAAATATTTCTCAGTATAATCAGATAAGTAAAACCTAATGCTCACAGGAAAAAGTAATTGGGGTTCAAGTGAATTGTGTTCCTGTTGCTTACAGTTTAAAAAGAAATTAAGATGTGTATGCATGGTACTCACTCCAGTCTCAGTTTGTATTTCTCAAATACTCATTTTAAGGCATTTACTCAAAGTTTACTTATGAAACCATCCTTTCCAATGGAAATCAACTGCACAGAAATGGAAAAAAAGACCATTCTGGCCTTTGTGGAGTCTTTGCTTCAAGTAGTACAGAGTGTGGAAGACGCTTTCTTAACTTTCAAGCTTATTACACTTGGCAAGAATCTGTACTGGTTTGTGAGCATGTGCAATTTTAATCTTTACWTAAGGTATAGGAGGGAAAACAAGCACTTCACTTACCTGTGCTAATGGTGAAGGCTAAAGCCCATTTCCCCCTTCTTGGATTCATGCTTCTTAGCTCATTGTTCTTTCGTAATGAAATTAAAGTTGTAGGTAGTGACCTATGAAAAGGCTTGAGGTTTGAATTTTGATTATTTTAAGAGGCTTCTGAAACTGGTGGCCCCAGTTCTGGAATTGGCTCTATTCTTGTCATAACAAAACCTGAGATTTGTTGATGACTTCAGTTATGCTTTTGTAATAACTTAAGCTTTTTCAGATCCAGGGCAAGGGAATCACTGAAACTTTTTTCTCCTAGAATAATGCTGTTTGAAATTAACTCACGGTCAGTATTACGGTATTTCCAGATACCTCAGCTTGATTTTTAGAAATTGTAAAATGATCTTTATGAAGAATGCTGTAGTGTTTAGAAATAGTAAAATATTATTGCCTTTAAGATGGCAGTGGTGACTCTAGAATACAGATAATAGATGGTAGTAAATCTAAGAGACAGATGTTGCTACTAAATTTGCACACAGAGATTAGGGTTCATATTTCCAGATCACTTGTTCCCTGAAGCRGCATATGAGCCTGGAATTATTTTCGTAAATTACTAGCAAGAACCTGGAATAATTTTCCTAAATTACTAGCAAGAGACTGAAGCATAAGCATAAAAAGGGAGGAAAGATTCTGAGTAGTCACAAGAAACAAAGATACTTTCATTTTCATCAAGAATGTCTGCAATAACCGAACTACCTGACTTGCATTATTTTTGTTGTTGCTTTCACTGAATACTTGTTTCCAAATGCACTGTTCAAAGTAGTTTTCAGAATGACAATTCCAGTGTAGTTTCTTGGACTGTAGAAGCCAAAACCTGCAGAGTTCTGAATTTGGAAGGACTTAGCGTCTTTTAAAACATGGTACAGTTTGGTATTCTCCATCTCAAGATCGGAGGATTTGATTTCACTGTTGGTAAGCTGATTGAAGACCCTCCTGCTAGGAAGAGAGGCTTTCTTACTGCCTCACTGCCCCAGGTCTGTCCACTGCCAGCTCCCCCGATGATGGAACTAGTAATTGGGCATCTGTATGCTGAGGTAATAAGCCGGGAGTAAATCACTTGTAACCCTGGATACAGCTGCTAGCCCTGTCCCAAAGCAGGGACCCAGGCACATGTGGCTCGGAGTTGGTGGCACCATTCTTTCTGGTGGTTGCAT
This sequence comes from Phoebastria nigripes, assembly GCA_035582835.1. Lineage (NCBI taxonomy): Eukaryota > Metazoa > Chordata > Aves > Procellariiformes > Diomedeidae > Phoebastria > Phoebastria nigripes. Next base: position 228,438 of record JAYKAV010000866.1, on the reverse strand, counting down.
GGTCTTTGTCCAGCCATGAAGCCGTACTCCCAAGGGTGCAGTACTGGAAAAAATTATATGTGGAGTTTGGTGGTGGTGGGTAATGTTTATTAAAGAAATAAAAAGGGGTCTTTCTCCTTCTACATGCAGTTCACTTGCAGTCTAGCAAAGCTGGCTGGTGTCAAAGGAGTTTGAGTTTACTATCAGCCAGATGAGAATAACTTTGGGAATACTTTGAAGTTGCAGTGAAAAGCAGCAAGGAAATAACACTTATTCTGTTGCACATATACACTGCAAGCCTGCTACCTGAAGCAGATGYTTGCTTCTGCATTTAAACTCATTTTAGAGAAGAGAATCTTCAAAGATTTTCTGAGGTTGTTGAAGGTTTCTTTTAGTAAATAGTTGTCCAAGGCCAAAGAACAGCTTAATGCATTTATTTGCCTTTGTCCTTTTACTTGTGACTTCTTCACATTCCTTTATCAACTTTGTAGTTGTTTGAAATCTGTAACGTTTTATTATATTTGATGAGATTTTGCTACCAGAAACCATTTCTTACGAGATTTGCCCAAAGCTTTCCAGAATRTGTGTGTGTTTATACATTTTATTACACTTTTGAGACATTTACACTGTCTGTGTATGACTTAGGCGTGTCACCTTCTCTGCTCTCTTTGAAACAAAATGTTTGGCATTTCTTGGCTATTGTGCTGAATTAGGTTAAATAAAGTAGTATCCTTCAAACTGTATACTTCTAGAACAAGGTTTATTCCCTTCCCCTCCTCTCCCAAAGTGTGTCTTGAAGTGGATGCATGCTTTGTCAAATCCTGCTTTTTTAAATCTTGCTGTCTCTCCACGACATTTTTTATATTACTCTTGCAACCAACTTTTTTAATGTAGGATCATCTACTTTTAACAATCGAAGTTTTAGGTTTTTACCATCTGTAGGTTTCACCTAATTGGTGAAGGTAGCCATTATCCTGCTATGCTTGCAGTCAGATCTTATTTTTTAAGTCCCTTCTGTGTTTTGGGTGTGTGTATGTGTGTGTGTGTGTGTGTGTATATATATATATATATACACACACAGATCATCTTTCTTTTAGTATTGCTCTTGTTTCCTTAAGAGGCTGGCTACTTGCTGGATATAGCAGGCATGTTTAGAATGTAGCTACAAAACAGGTTGAGCATTTCATAAAATGCTTAGAAATACTACGTGGCACTTGTAAGCCATGGACCTGGTATTGGAATAATTCATTGTCATGAAATGCACAGATACTAACATTTGTATGTATTGTAAATGTCAAACTCATATAGTTTGAGTTCAAAACTGTATGGGTGAATTTTGAGTCTTCAACCTTGGAATGAACAACAGTGTTGTTGACAAGGTCTGATTTCAGAAAGTATTAGGCTTAAATCAATCAATATATAGGTTTTTATGTAAAAAGATGCAGCCCGTATTTCAGGCAACAATACCTTTTTAACAACAACAAAAAAATCTTTAGTAGTACATATCAGCCTGCTAGGAAACCATAGAAGTTTCTTCTATATCTTCATTGTTATGGGAAGTTCACACAGAGCCTTTTCCAAAGCACCTTTCTTCAGTTGGCTCAGTTCGGACACTTAAAAACTAATAGCATAAATAAATAAAAATTCCAAAATACAACTTARAAAGGATACTAATCAAATGTACTTGATTACTTTCTGCCCTAAGCTGCCAAAGATTATACCTGTTTCCCTGCCATATCACTAGTTAAAATGGTGATCAAAGGTAGCTTTATAGAAGTAAACTATATGAGGATACATCCAATTTTTTCCAAATTAAGTAATTATTTTAATATAGTTTCTCTAATTCTGCCCAAGTATTTTTTTTCAGTATGTTAATTTATGTAAACATGATAGTAAAGCATAACTAAAGTCGATATTCTTTTATATGCAGGTTTCTACAATCCAAGAACTTGTTACTGGTTATGAAGCCTCTTTGAAAACTTGTGACCTTTTTAGTACATGTGGTAAGTTTCTATTGTCTTATATTAATTACACTGTAATTACTAATATTGTCTATGGCAGTTACCAAGAACTGTTGAAGTGCTGATACTTTTTGCAAGAAAATAGTTGTAATACCTTCTAGTAAATGAATGCATTACAGGAAATATTTGCTGAATTTGCCAAGCTTTGGTTTTTGTGTTTGTTTTTCAAATGCAGTCTTCAACCTTACTGGTTACCATAACTTCTTCTGTTTTGTTGCAGAAAATGGAGAGAGAGAGCCCCCAACGACACTGCTTTGGGTTCGGTATTTCCTAGCACAGCACTTTGACAAACTTGGCCAGTGTTCTTTGGCCTTGGATTACATTAATGCTGCAATTGCAAGCACTCCAACATTAATAGAACTATTCTATTTAAAAGCAAAAATTTACAAGGTAAAAAGAATTTTGACATGTAGAGTACCTAGTTCATTAAAAAAAAAAAAAAAAACCAACCCATCGAACTGGTGTGAATGTATGGATAGTATTTCAGTTAGCAATGGTTATGGGCGTCGGTTTTCATACGGGTTTCTTTTTAGGCAGTGTTCTGTCAGGAAGAAAAAGAAAACTGTTTTAGGTTTTGCAAAGCAAGTCACAACTTAAAGCAAATTGTCATTCTGAAAAAATCTGGGGGCAGGGGAGAGTTAACAATAATACTGCATTTTGTTATTTCTGAGGGAGAAATACCAGTAACTATGGATTTCAGGAGTTGGTCAATAGTAGGCTTATACTGAAAGTTAACTATTTAATTTTTCCCTAACAGCATGTAGGTAACCTCAAAGAAGCTGCCAAGTGGATGGATGAAGCACAGTCTTTGGATACTGCAGACAGATTTATCAATTCTAAATGTGCTAAATACATGCTGCGAGCAAATATGGTAAAGGATGCTGAGGAGATGTGCTCTAAATTCACAAGGGTAAGTATATTGCTTTAATAAAGAGAGGTTTTGTTTGTCTCTGGCAGTTTATTTTTCACTCATGTAACTTCTGACCAAAATAAAAAAATTATCTTCTGTTAGCGTCCATTTTTAAGATAATGCTCTTACACGTAGTGGTAAATAACTATATAGAATCATAGAATGGTTTGGACTGCAAGGGACCTTTTAAAGATCATCTAGTCCAACMCCCCTGCCATGGGCAGGGACATCTTTCACTAAATCAGGTTGCTCGAAGACCTATCCAGCCTGACCTTGAACACTTCCAATGATGGGGCATCCATAACTTCTCTCAGCAACCTGTTCCAGTGTCTCACCATCCTCATCGTAAAACATTTCTTCCTTATGTCCAATCTAAACCTCCCCTCTTTCAGTTTAAAACTGTTACTCCTTGTCCTGTCACTACAGGCCCTGGTGAAAAGTCTCTCTCTATCTTTCTTATAAGCCCCCACCGCAATAAGGTCTCCCTGGAGCCTTCTCCAGGCTGAACAACCGCAACGAACAACCTCAACTCTTCCAGCCTTTATTCACAGGAGAGGTGTTCCAATCCTGATTTTTTTGCAGTCCTCCTCTGGAGCTGCTCTAACAGGCCCATGTCCCTCTTGTGCTGGGGGCCCCAGAGCTGGATGCAGTACTCCAGTAAATACTGGAAAAAATGGTTGTTGAAAGGTAGTTGTCCAGAAGTATTTTCTATTGCCATACTTCTAAGTACCTCTCTGGAAATGCATCTGATGGGTACCTCGTTTGCAAAACCTGCTGTTTCCCAGTAATACCATCTGAGCTAACTGCACAGGACTGTGCACTATATTCATTATGATTTAACATTAACATAAATTAATTTGGACTTGGAACATTTCATTCCTTTAAGCTAGTACTACAGACAAAAATTTTGTTAAAGCAAATCCTATCCTTAAAAGATGCAGTAAGCACTTTAAATTCTATATTTTTTGACATTGAACAAAATTTAGATTCATAAAGACCAGATTTCCATATTATTTATGTAACTAAATGTGAAGACAGCTACTTGGTGGGATTCCCTGGAGCACATAAATGAATTAAGCTCCTTAATTCTTAATTTTAGGTGTGAAAACACTTGAAAGTGAATCCAAGCTTTCTAGATATTTCTAGGAACGATTGAAAATTTGATTAGTAAAACTCATTGTGTATGCTTGTCAGAAGTGTTAGAGCAAGAAATATAGAACTCTAGCATAAATACATGTGGTAAGATAGGATAAATCTGATCCTAAATAATTAAATGTTGAGTTGAACTGGGTTTTCTTTCTAGTATAAAGACTGTTCTGAAAATTTGGTGGCTAGCATTCGTGATATGTAGAACATCCTTCCAGTTTGTTTATTCTTGATCTAGAGCATTGAAACTATAAAGAATAAATCCTAGGATTTTTTTCTTGTAAAAGTATGAAGTATAAATCTAACTTCATTTATTTTTACTAACAAGTTCTAAGAAACTTACAATTATTCATACTACATGATAAAGCAGTAATATATTGGTGGATTTTTAGACTAGTAGATGCCACTTACCTGATGGGGGGAAAAAGCAATGAAAATTATYTGCTGAACTTTTAAGATTTTTTAAAAATAGTGTTGTTTTCTGTCTGCCAAATTGTAAAAGTAAGACTGTGTATACAAGCATGAGTTAATCTTAAAAATCTGAGACACGCTAATCTTGTTCAGATAACTTTTTTTATTTTTAAATCATTTAAATCTATTCCTTTCTATCTTGGGGAGCATAGGGTATCACAAGTATTATTCTCAGTTGCTGGGTGGTTATATCCATTTTCTATTATATTCCAAGTAGTTGAAGGATTGATTCCTACTAATGGCTTGAAACTAGCCACAGTTGAAAGAAGCAGGTGGTAAATTATAATAGCAAAAAGTGATAATGACACTTATTTCAGGAGGGAACTTCTGCTATGGAAAACCTAAATGAGATGCAGTGTATGTGGTTCCAGACTGAATGTGCTGCAGCCTATCAAAGGCTAGGGAAGTATGGTGATGCCTTGAAAAAATGCCACGAAGTGGAAAGGGTAAGTAGGTGCAAACACCATCAATTTCTTTCCCAGTATTTCTCACACACTAATGAAGATATTTGCTGATGTAATCAGCATGATTTTCGTTGCATGTAAAGTTCCTAGTATAATGATTTTTAAAAACAGGTTAATACTTGATGATTTATTGTAACATAAGATGTCATCCCTAGCTATTACGTGAAAAATGATTATTTGAAGTGAAAAGGATTCAATATAAAATTCCATGTTTCCTAACTATACAACTATTTGTACATTAACTTTATGCTGTCTTTTGCCAATTTTTTAAAATCAGAACAATCACATTTCAGTTGGCTGTTAAAGAGTGCCTAAGTCTCAACAATCTCATTATAGTTTTTGTCAACAAAATGAGATTTTTCTGGTTGGGTTTTTTGCCTACTGACAGGTTCTCTTGGACAGTCAGTATTATAAGGATATTTCTATGCCTGTTAAATATTGCCAGTAAATAATATCAGTTGTAACTTTATTTACCTCCATCTAATTAAAAAAATAGACTAAGCAAGGGGAGTGCATAAGAGTTGTGTGTTCTTTTTTTCTTGAAGCATTTTTTTGAGATAACGGATGATCAATTTGACTTCCACACATACTGCATGAGAAAGATGACTCTTCGTGCCTATGTAGACCTTTTGAGATTAGAAGATGTGCTCAGGAAACATGCCTTCTACTTCAGGGCTGCTCGATCAGCAATTGAAATCTACTTGAAGCTCCATGATAATCCTCTTACCAATGAAAGCAAAGAACAAGAAGTGAATTCAGGTATTTAGGCCATAATGGAGGCTCATATGTGTATGACACATGTAAAAGCTTATTAAGCTAAGTTAGTTATGTGCTATAGAATAAATATGAGTTGTAACATACACAAGTTTTTTCTTCTTTTCTGTCACGATTTGGTGACTGAAAAGAGGTCATAGATAACATGCTACAGCTTTCTTCCTCTCTGTTCTCCTCTCATCATATTGTAGAACTAGTACATGAATGAACCTAGCTGTAGTTGGAGTACTTGGGGAGGAGTGGCACTTCTGAATATTAAGAAGAAAAAATCAAATTCTGTTCAGGCATTTGTCCATTTAAACAAAAGATAAATGTCATTAACGGATGAATTATTAAACAATGGATAGATTTTGTGGGAAAGCAGTCTGAATTGTAAGGATTTAATTTTGATCTAGTGTATTTAATTTATTACATAGTAATACTAGTTAACACTGCATTACACTTTATCATTTTTCACATAACTTCAGGACCAAAGAAGACATGGGTAAGTGTGTATTAGCAAAATTAATACGTTTAGGAAATGGATTTAAAACTAGTGTTAAATGGAAAGCAGACTTTCTTAGGAAAGCAGTGGGGTGTGATTTGGAAATCTGAGGATTCAATGACAAATGAGTTATGAGKTTTTTTCCTTTAAGATAAATAGTTGCTTCTCCTTTTGTGGAATTGCAGCTACTGTCAGCACTGCAGTGGCTGTTGACTGAAGGGGTGAAATTAATGTCTAGTTCTTTGCAAAGAGAAGAATATTTGACGTGGGGGAAAAAGTTAAACTAAACCAAAAATGCCACTTAATATTGCCAATACAATCTTACCTTTCATTCAGAGGTGAATAATAAGTTTTTCCATATCTGCCTGCGTATAATGAAGTACATATAAAAAGAGGCACATTACACAGCACAGTTCAACTTGCATCTTTTTTTCTTTCCAATTTTAATTTGTTTCTGTATATAATGTAAGATCGGTGTGTGACAGAGGWTCTGTTAGCACAAATCCTGTTCTCAGTGAAACGCCACAGTAAGCAGAGTGGAAACTACAGTAGTATTCTGGCTAAACTGGTCAGGTCAGTGGGACAGCAGGGAAGGAAAAAGAGGGGTGAATGGAAAGGCTGAAGGYTCCTCACTTCTATGTGAACCTGTAGGAAACCATGTTTTGTGTGTTCTGCTTTTCATGCAACTGTTAAACCTTCTTGGTTTATCTAAATGCTAGTCCAGTCTAAAAATCTGAACACAGCAAGCAGCCTGAAGATTTGTATAATGGTCCTGCTAATGCATACCAGAATATTTTACTTCTCACACCAAACAATCCTAGTTTTTGCTTGCATCCATTTAGCTATCCCATGGCATTTGCAGAAAATCAATGCAATTATCATGGCTGTATATTGTTCAGAAACTTTAATGAAAGATAATAAGCTTGTTTGAAGATGGAGTGTAAATCTGTCTGGATGTTTCTAGCTAGCGTTAGAAGGAAGCTGAGCTACCGTCAAGATGGGAGCTTAGTATAACCCTTGAAAATCATTGTCCATTTTCTACGGTAAAACCTGTCATAGATGCAACACTTTAYGTAGTTAACCTTTCAAATAGTTGAGGTTTCTATAACAACTATGTAAGAGAAAATATGCAAGATCAAGTGTTGTGTTATGCTGTAAATAGTAATGCAGTAGTAATGCTGGGCTTACATAGTGATGATAGTCTGGCAAGTGCTGATATTTATGGAAATTGCTGTGAAAGTATGCCATTTTGATATGGGGGAGGAGCGTAGTGGCATGTCTGAGTGTTGTTTGAGAGAAACAAGATTTTTAATTAAATACTCCCTTAATGTAAGTTACCTGTTTGTTACCTTAATCTGTAGAAAATCTCTCAGCCAAAGAATTGAAGAAAATGCTTAGCAAGCAAAGAAGAGCACAGAAGAAAGCAAAACTTGAAGAGGAAAGAAAACATGCAGAAAGAGAGCGACAACAAAAGAATCAAAAGAAAAAGCGAGATGAAGAGGAGGAAGAAACTAGTGGACCCAGGGAAGAGCTAGTTCCTGAAAAACTGGAAAGGGTTAGCATGCTCTTTCATGTTAAATTCATGTGATTATCATAAAAAGCCTATAATGTGGGATTACTATCAGGTTCTCCTGAAAGAATCCAGGGTTTTTTATAAAATCATTTTTGCATGCAAAGATACCTTTTTGTAGTCTATCTCTATTTACACAGGAGAAAAATATTACTTTTCTTTAAATAAATGGATGTTCTATATTAATAATATTGTTACTTTCTTTAAATTTTGGTTTTTTCAAACAGTAGGCCATCCTTCCTTAAAATAGATACTGAACAAAAAGATGGTTCTTGCCTGAAGAACTCTGGTTTTCATACAGTGAATAGAGAAACAATAACAGAAATGTGATTGCAGGTCACAAAATTTGAAGGCATGAGCCAGTATTTCTCTAGGCACAAAGAACTATCTCCTTTATTACAGTAACTTCAGAAGTTTAAGCTTGTTGGCTAAGGTRGTCGTATTTAATTGTTTCCTAAATGCTAAATTACAACACTGAGTACATTACATAAGCAGTGCCAGCGTTAGCAATGATGTCGTCTTTGTCAACATGAAATCATGAGTAAACACTTTTAAATCTTGCTGTTCAAATAAAAATGTTGTGGTTCAGTTTAATTCAGAAAGCTATCTACAGTTCACCTTTGGCCTATTTAAATGCTCTGAATAACAGAAACTAACCTTGGTGTGTTTTATTTGACATTTATTTTAAGCTTTAAATTTCACTGTGTTTTTATTAAAACAGGTAGAAAATCCATTAGAAGAAGCCATTAAGTTCCTTATACCACTTAAGAATCTTATTGGAGATGACATAGAAACACATTTATTAGCATTTGAAATATACTTTAGAAAAGGTAAAGTAATGCATAATTTTATTTTTACTCTACAAAATTTTAACCCTTCACTGCAGCCTATGTTATCAGAGTGTAGCCTAAACGGTCTGGAATAGATACTTACTTGACTGAAGCTGGGGTTTGCATCATATGCAGTAATAATAGGGGAAATAGCATTTTTGTTTAGCCACCCTTAAAACAAACAAAAAAACTGAGAGCAAAGTAAATTGTAGTATATACTAACAAATGCTGTAGAAAGATATTTGCAGTGTGATCTTTAATTATCTAGGGGAGAACAAAGCCAAACAGGTAGTAACATCATGTATGCAGTGTTGCCAGAGTTCGAGCAGCAGGCATTTCTATTTTATTAAGCAATTTGGATGGGAAAAATAAATCTCCTTTCTAATTCTGTGTAGGCATTGATGTTTCTAATGTTTGTACTAGATTTACTAAAGAAAACAGTAGTTGATATAAAGAGAAAAAGTTCTGTATTCTTAATCTTGGTATGTTTTTGTTTTTTCTTCTTCCCACAGGAAAGTTTCTGTTAATGTTACAGTCTGTCAAAAGAGCTTTTGCTATCAACAGTAATAACCCATGGCTACATGAGTGCTTGATTAAATTCTCTAAAGCTGGTATGTGTGTAGGAAGTATGTATGTATAAAGATACAGGAAGTTATATTGTACAAGGACATAATGACATATTTTTGTAATGTATGAATACTCTTGAGAAACAAACTGATATGAAGAAAAAATAAATGTTTTGTTTTCCATGGTAATACCCAAGAAAACACAGGTTGTGCTTTGCAGGGTACTGTGTATGTGTTATATTATGCTCCTTCCTCCATTAATCCACCAGATGGATCCAATAACTCATTTTGGCTAGATTTCACAGAGGAGTAGGTGTTCCAAAGATCCTTGAAATTCTTATGTTTTAAGAAAATAAGTGGCAGATATGGGAGAAAGATTCTGACTGAAGCAAAGTACATGTTGTGAACTTGCAGCAGAAAGTTTACATGACGGAGCACCCTTTATGAATGTTTCATCTGTAAATGCATCAGTAATGCTTGTGTTGACCTGTTTTGAACTGTAATTTGTGTTTCTTTCTGTGCCCAAATTTTAAAAATGGGAATTTTAGCAGTGATGTTTATGGTTTCACACTGTGTTCTACGGTTGTTTAAATGGCTTTTTTTGCTTCTCTCCCTCTTACCTTCCCCCTTCTAGTATCTGACCATAGTAACCTCCCAGAAATTGTGAGCAAGGTCCTAACTCAAGAAATGCAGAAAATCTTTGTTAATAAAAACTTGGAAAGTTTTAATGAAGAATTTCTCAAACACAATGCTACCTCCATTCAGCACCAACTGTCAGGTTTGTTTAACTTTTTAATGCTCTTGAAAAGATCATGTGATTCAAATCCAGAGTCTTTATCTGCAGTCCATAATTCATACATAAATTCCAATGAGCCAGAAATTCACGTCTACACTGTGTTTTTCTGCCTGCTTTTACTGTGTTAAAAAACCTCATTCACTTTTTTATTAGATGCATAAGGAACCTGCTGCTTACCTCCAAAAAGTGCGATCAGACCGCCACAGATACTCAAGTATGGAAGCACTGTCATCCCTCCTTTTGCAGCTTCTAGTTTGGAAATGATTAGAAAATATAAAACAAAAAACTCTCTATATTAGCAGCAGTGCTTTTCCCTGTTTTCTTATCAGCTGGAATGTCTCTGTTCCTACTCATAGCTTTGTCACGTAGCAACAGCATCAATAAAAATATCATGGCAAACTTGTTATGCTACTTTTGCTTTTCTGCTTCATGGTCAACAATGAAAATGTTGAGATATGACACTCTTACACTAGTTGTGTAGAAGACCTACAAGTAGCTGCTGGAGTTAAGTCAAAGGAAGTTGGAATTTAAATTTGTCATGTCTACTGAGTACAGAAAGCTTTGGAATAAAAATTTATGTCACCTGAGAAGCTAGTAGAGGAGAAAAAAACCCACATCTCCAGCAGTTAGGAAGCAAAAGTAAGTGTAGATTTATCAGGCACTTAAAGTACTTAGAACAGTACTAATCTCACCTAGTTTGTAAAAGTTACCCAGGGTCTGTCCAGAATCACTGGAGAAAGTGGGCTTCAGAGGATTGTTTATCTCTCTTAAAGGAGGGTTAGGAGACTTACCCCAAACTTACAGAGGCCATTAAAAGATCCCTGTTTCAGGACAGCATCTTGAGAGAAATACTTGCACCCCTTTCCTGTGAGCAGGCTCAAGATTTGGGAAGTCAAGTACAGATATCTCAGCAGGCAATTGCTCCTGATTCTTACAGATGTGTTCTTCCACTCCATCATTGTTGGGCATCTAGCTGGATGTTTTCCAGGTTCTACTTTCTGGTCCTCCATTATTATGGTAAATAGTACAATCACTTTGTCATAGTAATTGTACAGGCTAAGACCGTCATAATTCTGAGTTTGGCTTCATGCTGTCTACATCTTTAGTGCCTCTCAGAAGAACCCAAGCTAGATCATTGACAGTGGTGGCACCCATGTTAGAGAGATGTCAGAGACCCCTTTGAAGAAGGTGGGTCTATTCACATTCAGTGGAGGTGAGGGGCTTAAATGTGTAAAAGCTCCTTAGGGTCAATCAATGTACGTCAGGGTCCATTGATCACTGTGATCCAACAGTGTATCAATTTACAGGCAGTGGGAACAAATGTGGGATTAGGATTTTAAAGTGAAATCAGGAGTGAACTAACCATAGACATGTCCTTTGTAGCTTTAGGTCTTTGCCTATGTGTCAGTCTTCTGTTTGTGCTGAAACAGGTTTGAAGTGATTAACTTACCTACTGTAAAATTTATAACTTCTTAAACTGTCATCTTTAATTCAGGTTCGAAAATTTAAAGGTCTGAAAGACCTAAACCTTAAGCCTGAGAGTACAAATGAGTGTTTTCTTGCTTAAAATGATTACTAGTAAAAAAAACTATAAGCAGAAATTTAATCCCTTTTCAATTTCTGTACCATAGCCTCCCTGACTTTAAACAAATGTAACTAGGTTAAGTTTAATAAGTTTTTTGATAATGATATAATATATTCAGTCTAGCAATTTATTTTCTGAAACCTTCTGGATACAAAAAGCAGTAAGAACTAGGAAACTTTCTTTAATTAGGGAAACAAATTTAATAATTGGAGAAATGAGTTGAGCAAGAAGAGACAATACACTCAGAATGTGGGKTTTTAACTTTTTCAGTAAAATGATTTCTTAAGCTTTTTGTTCTTTGTAGTAGATTATGTAGYGAGGTGTGTCTGAACTTTGTATTTAGGAAGAGCAAAGTATATGAAATGCTTGCATGTTCATTAAGGTGAGATTTTAAATTAAGGCAGCTGTCGTATGAGGAGCAGAGATACCCAGACCAGTTTTGATAAACTGTGGTCCAAGAAGCTGCATAGTTAGATTAATGCAATGTCTTGCTTCTCACCAATGTAGTCCAGTCCAGGCAAAGCACCAAACTTGCATTACACTTTTCCTTGTACCTGAGCTATTTCACTCAGCTAGTTAGTAGCCCAGCTTGGCCTTACTTTCTGCCATATGGACATATACTGGTCTGAATTTCTTCTGGACTGTGTTCCACAATTATTTAGTAACTGTATTGTTTGCTTACCTCCAGTACCTTTCAGAAGAATTCAGAGTATCTCTGAGAAAATGTCTTTTACTCACTTATATATTTGTAGGATGGATTTCATTTAGGCTGCTGATTTGAAGGGCTTAGTCATCAATGTACTCCTTACGTGTATTTCTTGACGGACAGGTAAAGTGAGGCATTTCACTTTTGCAGAAGCAGATCTCCTGTGTTACTCAATCCTTATGCTTCTAATAAATTTCAAAATAGCTTTAGTTTAGTTAGTTTTAAGTTATAAATAAGGGAGGAAAATATGGTTTATTAAAACTTGTAAGAAGTCCTAGTTCACATTGATTTATAAGCTTTTGGATTCTGTGTGTCTGTATATGCAGTACTGCATTTAGGAACGTTATTTAAATGTTGTGTTCTTTCTTGTGATAAGGTGCAAAGATGATGTATTTCCTGGACAAATCGAGACAAGAAAAAGCAATTGCTGTTGCTACTAGATTGGATAAAAACATGAGAGACAAAAATGTGAAGGTAAAAGATACAGTATTTAAAGCCAAAAAATGTGTGGGATCTTAAATAGTGTATACTTAACTGCAGGATAATGTATGTGCTTCATATATCATGATAAATTAATACTATTTGAAAGAACAAGGTTTCAAATTTTTTCCCGTAAGTAACTGTAAGGTAATCTGAATACCAACAGAGAACCTGTGTTTGCTCAGATTAGTATTGTTTAACAGTACATATTTTTAGTAATAAAACAACTGTAAATCACATCTATTAACTGTTACTTTTGTTTCTATAGACATTAACAAAGGTTTTTGAGGCACTGCTTGATGGCAGTTTTGGAAGCTGCCACACTCAATGTGAAGAATATCAAGCAGCATGTCATAAACTGTTTCCTTTTACGTCTGCCTTTATGCCTGCCACAAATGAGGATGATAGCAGCATTGCATCTGTGAATCATACAGCCATTAACCATGATTTGCTGTCTAATGAAATTTGAAGTAGTGTGTGCAAGCCCGTGTGTGTGTATACCTACATGCACACACGTATACAAAACTCTTGACTCTCATTACTTGCTGGCTGGATACAGATCAGGGTTACTTTTCCAGGTTGTATTTTAATATCTTTAACAGGTGTAAAACAAAATATTTGGATAGTTAAATGAAATGGAGTATGCTATTAGTTATTTTTTTTCTCCTGACAAAAACTGCCAATATTTATGTAAACATTATCCTTAATCAGCATTTTTCATGTTTATACTTGTACAGTTTTAAGTCTTTTAATAATCCATCAGCCCTCCCTCACAAAAAATATGGATGTTAAAGACTGCTTTCACATAAGTGTCATTACATATACAGATAAATGTGATCATATCTTGTTAATAAATTATCATTTGAGCGTTTTTAGCAGATTAAGACTGAAGTGCTGCTTGAATTGCCCTCTTCGTCTTTTACTGTTCTTTAGGTTTTTTCCTGGTGTGTGGTTTTTTGTGGGTTTTTTGTTTGTTTGTTGGGTTTTTTGTTTGTTTTGTTTGGTGTTTTTTTTTATTTTTTGTTTTATTTTATTTTTATTTTTGGTCAGTTTGGTTTCTTTTGAAGCACAGTGACAATGAAAGCATTGGGGGTTTGCATGTTTGTCAGGTGTGTGTCTTACGGAACCAGTGTTGATGGATATGAAAATTAGGTTTGTGTTTAAAAAAAAAAAAAAAAAACCAACCAAAAACAAACAAAAAAACCCAAAAACAAAACAAAAAAAAACAACTAAGGCTTTTTGAAAACTATTCTATCTACCTTGTGTTCCATAGCTATTGTTTCCTTAAGTTTATGGTCAGTTTAACATTTTTGAGTATCCTGAAGCAATTCCCTGTGAAAACATAATGAATTTGATACTGTTGTTTGTCCTTTGTTCCATCTTCCCCTTCCTCCTCTTCCTTCTGGTTTCTCCCCATCTGTTCACTTATTGACACTTAAGTTGAAAAAGCTGCTCCAATTTTGGGTAAATGCAGAAGGTACAGTAATGGGGAATACAGTTCTTTTCTACATCATAGAAATTCACTGGTAAGTTTACTGTATTACCTCCATTAAAAGTCTTAGTTGTCCACTTATGGCCAATACTCCAGTACTTCTCATGCCTAAATACTATTGCTTTAGGTGCTGCAAAGCAAATAGTACGTGAGGAGTATGTTTTACATTTAAAAACTATTTAAGGGAGCACAAAGAGGCTGACAACAAATCATAATGAACCTTTTTCTTACTTTGTATTCTGGTGCATTAACTATTAAATATACAACACATCAAAATGGAAGTCTGAATCTAATATACCTATTTAAAGCATAGTATTGCTGGACAAAATGGCTACATATGACAGCTTTACATTCTATAAGAACTGCTATCAAAACATAACTATACTGTGGCTTGTACAGAAAATCCGTTTTCTGGAAACTGTAATGGAATCATTCAATCTTGGTTTGTTTTTATTTCACTGCAATGTAAATAATTTCAGTAATATTAACTGGCCCCTCAAAGGCAAATATAAGTTCATGAAGAGGGGATTTTATTAAGACAAATAAAACTGTTCTAATTAAAATTCTCCTCTGTGTGTCATCTGTTTAGATTCAAAATTGTTGAATGGAAAACTCACTGTAAAATATTGCCAACATATGTTATGCTGTAATAAATTATTTTGTACACACTTGCCTTTGATTTGGAATTTTTGCGTATTTATGGACATCAAACTTCAGGCCATCACATTCATTAGGTTTTTTCCATTCAGTTGCAACATTCAGTGGTTTAGCGTGAACTCTGTAAGTAGTTAAAAAAAAAAAAAAAACAAAAACAAACACTGTTTAGCACATTGAGACATGTATCTCTCGTATGTAGTAACATACTACCCTGAGAAATATGGCAAGATGTTTTTGTCTTGTATTCACCATGCCATCTGCTGTGGAACAACTTGCTCAAAGATGTCTCAAGCAGGGAGAGATAGTTGACCATAATGAGATTGTTTTGGCTYAGCAGTACCCTGGAAGCACTTTATCAGCCCACATAAGGTGAAGACATGAAGTGGTACGGTGGTCTTCTGTCTTTTATAGTGATGACACTTACATTGCTAGAGATTTAATTCAGGCCTTCAAAAGAAGGCTGCGGCGCTATAGGTAAGACTGCTAATCCAGTCCTCTGGTATCTGTTTAACTTGACCCTTTAAATCAGACTTGAGCAAAAATACCTGGGGTATCTTTTCAGCAGTTTATTCCTTGAGAAAGTAGATAAATAGTTTTGATTTCTAGACTAAGAATTGTAGGAACTCCTTTGAGAATTCTGAAAATATAAAAATTGAGTCTTCTGTCACCCAGTGTGTGGTTTGGTTTTCTTAGAACTGCTGGAGGTGTAAGCTGCTGATTTTTCTTCAGGGCTGTCATCGCAGGTGTGAACTGCTTGGGATAATAGATGCCTGGCAATCCTGTAGACCATTGCAAAGAGTGAGTAGGGTAGTATGGGAAGGATAACAAAACTAATGGAGAAGAACAGATGCCAAGGAAAGGTGTTCTTTATTCTGAAAAGATTTGGTGTTTTTTCAGTAACGTGAATTAGAGAAGGCATCAAAACTTAACAGGCCTGTTAAGTTGTCCCAGAGATGTGCTATAATATATAAATGCTAACAGTGCTTACATGTCATAGAATCAGTGTTTCACATTTCAGTGTTTAAACTTTAAAATGTATCAGCTGGCCTAGCACTGCTCTTTCTTTGATACTGTCTTTTTCATTCTTGTTTTCTTAATCACTTTCTTGCTTTTTTTTCCTCTCTGCAATTTGACCTGATTTGCCATCTCAAAAATAATTTAATTGACTTTGACAGTCAGTTATAGTCATTCTTGTTCCACTCTTCCATCCCTGAGCTTCTTTGTTCCTCTAGCAAATGTGACATCCCAGGAGGTAGCTTCTCTTTTCTTATCAGTCCATTGGCATCAAAATCACTGCTTGGCTGCATCCAGAATTTGTGGACAATCCAGATTGAGTTAGGTTGTGGGGGTGACTCTGGAGTTGAAGAGCCTCAGATCTCCTTTGCCCCAGTACAGTTGCACCTGATCTTTTCAGATCTCAAATCTGAGACTGACTATTTTGTCTCAAATGAGGTTAGCCGAGAGAACACACAATGGCTGAGACTAGGGTACTTCCTATTTTCAGCACCATCTATTCCATTGACCCACAGGGAGGTGGAAGGAGTGACCCACTTACGCTACACATCTCCTTCTGCAACTCTGCCCTGGCCTCAATGCATAAAGAGCAAGGCAGCGATTTCATCAGGCCCTAGGTAAGTTGCTTTAAGATGCTTCTGTGGCCACCCACAAGCAGACCTGTATCAATGAAGCTATTAATATATAGCATATTTCAATTGGAGACAGTCTTTGTGGTAAGGACCGGTAAAGTTTTGTTTCACTGCAGCAGTGGTTCTGCTAAGGAAAAGTCACTAGTGTAGACAGGGAATGAAGCCCTGAGCATCTACAACTAGAGCTATAGCAAAGTCTTGAAAACTTGTTCCTGATTCAAACCTGAAAAGTCTAGAAGAATTGCTAAAGCCCAAAAAAAAATTCCAGGTCTTGTAATGTGCTTGAGTATTTTTACCCTGGTGTGTGTTTGGGGTTTGTTGTTGTTGTTGTTGTTGTTGGTTTTTTGTTTGGGGTTTTTTTTTTGGTTGGGTGTTTGTGGGGTTTTTTTGTTTTTTGGGTTTTGTTTGTTTGTTTTGGGTTTTGTTTTTTTTTTTTTTTAAACAAAAAGAAAGAAGCCTTTGACTAATCAAGGAAATAATACTGTTTTCCTCTGGCAGATTAACAGTTCTATATAGGCCGATTTAATAGATTAACACGAAACATTTTTTATCAATATATCACGACACTTTTTTATCAGTTGTTTTTATCAATACCATATTCAAATGCTTCACAATCTTGTGATGCATTCTCACAACCTTTGTTTAATCTTTGTTGCAGATGGGCAGGGCGTGATGTGTGCCCTAACAACCTGCAGCTACCTTAAGATGGGATTTGCTGTCCAGGCAGAAGGAAAACATGCAAATGCAGCAATAGTCTAGCAAAAGGCTGCCTGCAGAATGCACGACCTTGCTTATCTCGACATGCCTGGCAGTATTAGATAGTTCAGGGCATCGTTTAGTGAAGAGCTAATTCAGCTTGCTGAACTGACAGAAACGTTTCACTTTATTTTTTGACTGGTCTAGTTTCTGGTGGTTAATGAAATGCATTCATCAGACAATTGCCAGAACTAGTGCAGGGAAAACAGCAGGAGAAGGAGCAATCTGAGAGGCCAGCTCATCTTCAGTTGCAATGCAAGCGTGTTGCTGGGTAGTGCATGTGCCTCCTCTTGGGATTCAGTGCCAGCAGATTGAACCATGAGCCATCATGGCTCATGATCTGTCCACACTGACTAGCCTGGGTATCAAAACTGCTGCACCTCCTTTGGTGCAAGAAGCTGCCTATATGGCTGGGTGTCTCAGTCCAGATCTGCCGTAGCTGTGGCTGCGCCCTTCCTCGAGGCCTGTGAAACGGTTTTAGGAGGAGCTGAAAATGACTGTAGCAGCAGTGCTKCTTAAGTATATAACTAACTCTGTTAGAGTATGTATACAACAAAGAGGCATAGGCACAATTCTGACTTGAACTTGAGTTAGGTGCATTTGCTGCAACCACAACATGTTCTGCAGCCTTTGCACTCGTATAGCACCTATATGATTATGTTAAGTATTCTGCTATGGTGTGTGTATATATATAGGTTAGTTAGGCTTCATTTGCTCATCACCAGTCTTAGCAAAACCTTCAAAATGCCTTACATAGTCTGCATCAAACTATTGATGCATTAATTTTGATTGCTATAAATTACAGTAAATAAGTTTATGTACCTGTCTTGTTTTGTGGATCTTTGAAAACCTTTTGTTTTGAGCTGTTTTATTCTGGGTTTCTTTTATAAATCCCTATCGCTTATGCCTGCACAAACCAAATAACTGTGTTAACAACATAAATGTCACAAGAACTCACTGACCCAGCATCCAGTCTCRCGTAGGGTCCTGCAGTACTACTGCCATCTCACACGAGTACCCCCCCTTTCCTTCTCTTGCTCCCACAAGTGGGCAGGCAGAGAGGCATATCCCAAGGCTGGCAAACTTCTCAGCCTAGGGAATAAGCCTGTTCCAAAAGCCCAGGCCCTAATGGAAAATCCTGTACCTGATACTCGTATGGACAACAAAAGTTCTGTCCAGAATTAGCAATTATGGTGGAAGGGGCAGTTTCTCACATCTGTTTAGCTCTAGCATCTCCAGACTTCCCAAATAATGGATCCCTCAGCTAGGAAGAGGTCAAGCTTTAAGCGTGACACAAAAGATTCAAGCATAATGATGTTTTCATATGTGAATGCACTTGCCACTTACTGTTTCGACAGCATCATTGTATGTACTTCTGGCATTTGTTTTTTCATGTCAGAAACTGCAGATGTTAATGAAAAGGGGTCAGTTCATGGATTTTCCACTAGAGGGAAGCCTTGCTTCCAGAATATTTTCATAGCCATGGAAGGCTGCAGTCTTGTTTATTTTCAGGTGTTTTCTGGTTTTGTAGTAAGAGCATAGGAAAATGCCTATCTTCTTTTTTCTTTCAGGCAGTGGAGAGAGGTCGTCAGTGTTTTTTATGTGCTTAAATGGCTGAATTAGACTTGCGTTCATATAACCCAGCTCTCCGTAGGCATTGATTTGGGGATCTGAAGTTGAGAGTGTAGTTGCTTGGACTTACTTCATATCAGCTGAGAACAGAGACAGTGGGAGGGGATATCTGAGCCCACAGGTGGTCAGAAGCACCTTTTGGGAGATCCTGTGTCATATGCAGAAAGCGTTGGTCAACTCAGTTCCTGCCTCCCTCTCCTCAGGCTTCTGAAGAGAAGCCGTAGTCCTTCACTACTGCCTGTAGGCTGAGGCAGAATGTATTGGCCTTGAATATTAGCCTTCACTCCAGTTAATTTATCATGGACTAAATACGCTGTCTGTTCACCACTCAGACTTTACTGCTTAAACATATTTCAAGTCTAGACAAAGTATTTGAGAACATGCTGTTAAAGCTTAAGAGGAGGTTCAGGTTTTCAGAGGTTCCTAGAGGTATTTTAGGTATGCAGTATGGCAGGAGAAGGAAATACATGGTATTTCCAGGACTGATTTCATATGATAAATGGTCACACTTAAAGCAAACCAGGAAGCGAGGACCAGAGCAGGAACTGCTTTCCTGTTCCCCGTGCAGAGTGCCCAGCACAGAGCAGCCCTAGTTCCAGACAAGGGTTTATACCACAAGTAATAAACTGTCATAAAACCTATCTATAAACATAAGCAAACTATACCTGCTTGAGGCCTGGCTTTGTAAATAGTAATGCAAAAGATATCCGGGGATCCACACAAGGTGTCAGGCACCAAAGGAGTCTGTTAACTGTCCCTAGAGATGTTTAATCGAATTTTAGCTAAGCCACCCACTTGATTATATTTGAAATGAGCTCAGAGAGTATCTGAAGTTGAAGGAACTTTTATTTCTATTAATAATGTTCCCTGCAGGTCTAAATGTCTTTCTAGGGAAATTCAAACCAATGGACTGAAGCAGTTAGATTTGCCATGGATAAATTTATTACTTTGGGATCCATAGAAGAGAACATGATTCATTTGCTCTGGGGTTAGAGTGCTAATCCAGGTGGTGAGGACATGTACTGGTGGCTAGCTCGGGCATTGCAGAGCATCCAGACGTGAACCAGCTCGGACCGCAGGCAGTTTACTTGTAACCCCCTCCCATGTGCCTGTGTAGAAATGTCAGCAGGTACCTATGGTTACTGTGCTGTTCAGGGCTGTGGCACTCAGCTGCCTGATTTGTGAACCCTGAAGCATCCGCAAGCTGCTTCTCTGGGACACAGAGGCAATGAAAAGCAAACAGGCCTGTAGGGACATCAATAGGTGTGAATCTTCTCTTTGGAGCCTACAGCTTCACTAGAGTCTTTCTTTTTTAGTAAGCAGGGAATTCTTCAAAAATCTAAAGGTTGGACAACTCTGCTGTCAGGGAACCCCTATATCCAATTCAAAGCTACAGGCACCTCAGGATGCCAAACCTCTAAAAATAGTTATTGCAATACTGAGGTTTGTAAGGCTGATATCCTTTTTGCTTGTAATGTGCCACCTAGACTGTAACATGTTGTGCTGAAAGATGTGGATCCACAGGATTTCTTGAGTCCATCTGACAATTACTAAAAATTTTTTGTCTTCTCCCCACTGTACTTCTCCAGCCTCTCTCCCTGCTTCAGACTCTGGCACTTGCTGTTCACTTCTGTGAATAGATTCAAATCAACAGCTTAGCAGGAACCTAACCCAGCAAATGCAGGTTGGTTATCTCCCAATTATATGTAGACAGACAGTGAAAAGACAACAATGTCTAATCAAATATTTGAAGAGCAGCCCACGCATAGTTGAATCAGGCTATGAATATTTTGTTCATGGCCTTCCATTCATAGAAGGTACAAATTCCTCTCCCTCACCTCCAAACATAAGAAGTTGGTGGATGAGAAGCTGGACATGAGCTGGCAATGTGCGCTCACAGCCCAGAAGGCCAACCATACCCTGGGCTGCATCCAAAGAAGCRTGGCCAGCAGGTCRAGGGAGGTGATTCTGCCCCTCTACTCTGCTCTGGTGAGACCCCACCTGGAGTACTGCGTCCAGCTCTGGAGTCCTCAGCACAGGGAAGACATGGACCTGTTAGAGCGGGTCCAGAGGAGGGCCATGAAAATGATCAGGGGGATGGAACGCCTCTCCTATGAGGAAAGGCTGAGAGAGTTGGGGTGGTTCAGCCTGGAGAAGAGAAGGCTTTGGGGAGACCTTACTGCAGCCTATCAGTACTTCAAGGGGGCTTAGAAGAAAGATGGTGGCAAACTTTTTAGCAGGGCCTGTTGCAACAGGACAAGGGATAATGGTTTTAAACTAAAAGAGGGTAGATTTAGACTAGATATAAGGAAGAAATTTTTTACACTGAGGGTGGTGAAACCCTGGCACAGGTTGCCCAGAGAGGTGGTAGATGCCCCATCCCTGGAAACATTCAAGGTCAGGTTGGACGGGGCTCTGAGCAACCTGATCTAGTGGAAGATGTCCTTGCCCATGGCAGGGGGGTTGGACTAGGTGACCTTTAAAGGTCCCTTCCAACCCAAACTATTCTATGATTCTATGTTTTCCTGGCAGAAACCATGCTCTTCCTGGATTTGCTCAAACAGAGCCCTGGCTATGGCCGTGTATGGTTGTTCTTAACATGTTTCATGGACAATCTCACAATACTGGCCATCTCTGAGGAGCAGAAATGGGCATAGGGGAAATGACAGCAACAAATAACTGATCAAAAGAAAGCTGCCTCAGTGTTTCACTGTTTACTATTAGACAACCTCTCATCAGTATTGCCCATCTTGATAGAAGCCCCGGTCTTCCTGAGGAACGAGGACCACAGTGGCTGGTGACCACACTGGCCTGACCTTCCACGACACAAATTGGCTGCAGAGGTCCCTTTTTTCTCCAAAAACATCAGCTATTGCTATCTCTGCGGGTCTTCTCTTTCCCTCTGTTGTCTCGTCCTACTTGCTGAGGGCTTGTAAACTTGCTCTACGTAACAAATTCATGTCTGTGTCAAGTGCTAAGCCTGGCATAATGCCATGTAAGTATTAAGTTGGTGTGCTCTTTGAGGTTTGCTTTAAGGATGACTCATGGCCTAAGTAACCCTGGATGCAATAGCATAATACACATGTTTTTCATTACCATGGCAGGATAAACCTGGATGTGCAGAGTTGGGTTTTTAAGTGTCTACAGTGGCAAAGCCTGTGTTTTTCAGTGGTATTTTATGTTCAATTATTTTTTTTAACTGCTGTCCTCTTGTGTAGATGCTCTGACTCTAGTTTTGTATGCAAATCCTCCGCTGTAGAAATACAACTAGTAAATCAGTGCTGGGCAATATGGAGTGGGCAATTTTGAAAGCCTGTTATTTATGAAATAAAAGTTGGAAATAGAAAATGAGCATATGGAAGAAGTTGCTGTCACAAATCCTCCCTCTGGCTGGGAGAATTAGAGCACGGTTTACTTAACTTTCATTTGTGAGGAAGACAGGATGCTGCTATGGCTTGTCACAAAAATTATTTGAGGCTGAGAAAAATGGAAAAAACACAGGACTTTTAATAATTATTCTTGAATTGAAATGCAGTTGTCTCAGAGGAAAGAGCTGGATGCGGTACGTGGTCACTGACTGTAACACTGATTCTTTTCTTCCCATCTACACAACCCCCTGTGCACTCGTAACAAGAGAGGCTCCAATGGACTAAAGCATGGTTATTTCCCAACCATAAATATGCAAATCCCCGTCCCTTAAAAAGAGGGTGATTTACTGGCTAACCAAAGCGCAAGGATTACTGCTTTTGTTCCACATTTGTATGGTGACTGACTTAATGGGGTCCCGGTCCATGATTGGCATTACTGCAACACAAATAAATGAAGAGCTCCAGTTCTGTTCTAACATACGCAACCACATGCCTTCAGCAAACAAGGGGTCTTGGCTTATCCTTTTGCCTCCTACTGCCTTAATGCCAACAGAGCATGGGAGGGAGAGTAAGACTTGATTTTTTCAGCCTGCTTCGGTAGCTTGCTTCAGTAGGATGGATGGGAATGACATCCTGCATCCCCTGCCGTTCCTGACTTCCCTATTCTTGTGGCTGTACTGGTCTGAGTTACCTTGAAATTGGTGCAATACAAGAGAAAGATGCTTCTGGACCATGGAAAAACCAAAGCATTCGTCTAGTCACACAAGGGCAAGTAAAACAGACAAAATGGAAACCCATGTAAAATTTTAAAAAGAAAAAAAAAACCACCACAAAACCCAGAGGAAAATCTAGTAACAATTCTTCTTGGGCAAGGAACATTCTTTTTTCTTTGGTTATGTTTAGTATCTTTTTGGCCAGGTATTTTGGCTACAAGTATATTTTATTATCACTGTAATTAGTAATTATTTCAATTTAGAGTCTGTATTTCTTGGCCAGGGTTAAGGCTCTGGAATCACACAGTCCCCAAACAATGTTGGATGTGAAGTACAAGATGACTGAGCCAAACAAGCTACGTGTATGTGACTGTGTGAAATATCATAATAGAAGCACTACAAAATGCGTAATTTTTAGTTGGAGTAAATAGCACTGATGTAAAATACATCTGCCTGAAAATTTCACTGCCATTTATTTTTCTAATGGAGGAGATGAACTAGGAGAGATGTCATCTTATTTTAATACATAAGAGCTCACTTATATGTTTCACTTCACAAGGCTGAAAGTTTGTTTCCAATGTGGTTTGTGTCAGATGTTTTTCTTGAAATACAAGACTTTTAAGCCTTAAATTCCCATTTGTTTCTTGTATATAATCATCCACTGTTGAGTCAACGTTCCTTCTTCTCTTGACAAAATTACCATTTTTTGAAGTAGCACAGCATCCAGCCACCTTAACTTCTCAATTTCTCAAAAATTCAGAGCAAAAGCACATGGAAAACAACAACTGTTTCTCAGTTGCACTTGAAATGGTACAAGTTTCTTGATGGAGTGGTAATCATGAAAGGTTTTGAGGCAAAACTGGCAGAAAGGTAGAGAACTTGGCTTCTCCAGTTCGTGATCCAGCACATTAACTTACACCAACCCCACTATGGTGGCAGTAGCATCAGGTAGAGGTAGAAACAGTGGTTTGCCCTGAGCTAGAGCCCACAACCTAATGACACAGAAAATAAAGTTGTTACATTGCATTCATATGTATGCTTTTTCCATTTTTTTCACATTACCCTTTTAAACTGATATTTACAGCTACTGGACTCTTTTGGATGACTTCTGCTGGGGGAGAACTTAATGGAAGAACAACAAACTCCTTCACTCAGTCTTGTGCAGAGTCTCGTGTGCAATCTGCCCATGCAGAGGATACATGCACAGCCTTGTTTTTGTGACGATAGAGCCAAAAGGAGGCAATTTCTTCACTTCCAGTTGCCACACAGCACTCCAGCTGCCAGGCTCTCTCCCCCTCCTGGCTTACTGCCATGGTCCCTTTGCTTACATTCCTCTTGCTGTCTTCTTGGCTTTTTGACGACTTCTCTCTGGTTGTCCTCTGGTTGCTCCTTTGCACTACAGGGAAGAAACTTACCAGACAACATCTGTCTCCTTGCATTAAGATCCAGAAACACTAGTACAGCTTTCAAGCAGTGTTTTGGTTGGTTTCTCCTACATCTGAAGTGATCTCACTCTAAAAAGACCTTCTTATCTCTCTCCACTGCCACTATAGCATTATCTATGGATATCTATTATCAGAGGAGGGCGACCAATATCATGAAAGGTCTCGAGGGCAAGACTTAGGAGGAGTGGTTGAGGTCACTTGGTTTGCTCAGCTTGGAGAAGAGAAGGCTGAGGGGTGATCTCATCGCAGTGGACAACTTCCTCAAGGGAGGCAGCAGAGGGAGAGGTGCTGATCTCCTCTCTCTGGTGACCAGAGATAGGACACGAGAAACTGGAATGAAGATGCATCAGAGGAAGTTCAGGTTGGACATTAGGAAAAGGTTCTTCACTGAGAGCGTGGTCGGTCCCTGGAACAGGCTCCCCAGGGAAGTGGTCACGGCACCAAGCCTGTCAGAGTTCAAAGAGCGTCTAGACGATGCTCTTAGTCATATGGTTTAGTTTTAGGTAGTCCTGCATGGAGCAGGGAGTTGGACTCGATGATCCTTATGGGTCCCATCCAACTTGAGATATTCTATGATGTACTGCCTATATACTTTACGGTCAGTGCACRCTCTGTGCAGTTGGATTTTGAGGACTTTCTGATGGACGTGAACTTTTGCTGTGACTTTTAGTGAACTCAAGATTGAAGGTTCCCCAAAACCTGGCTGTAATATATAATACAGCCCAGTATCTCTTGTGTTTGGTTTTATAATGCACTCTGTTTAGTTTGCTTTGCTCATAGACATTCTGTTTTCAGGATATCGCCAATGTTTTGTACTAGCAAAACAAACATAGGCATCATTGGAAAAACCTGGTGACTGATGAAGAAAAGAAGAAAAGGACTTGTCATGCAGCTTGATATTAGAAGTTTTTCTGCAAATGTGACCAGGAATTAGGTTGTCAGCATTGGGTCTCTTTTGACCCAAACAGCTAAAATGTATCTTAAGTTACACCAATGTGAAGAAGAAATGGAGGTGGTACTAGGTACCTCCAGCAGTTCTGTACCAAGAACATGCAGACAGTACTTTGCCGAGTACAGAAGAATCAAACAAGCAAAGACCATCTCCAGGTTTTCAAGTCCAAGCCTTTGGTTGGGACCTATATGTATCCTGTAGAGTTGGAGTACATTTGGGCTGGTCTTCCAGTTAAGTTTCCTATAAAAGAGAAATCAGCTCATGCACAAGAAAAATGCTTAGAAACTGCAACCACTAGAAGGCAGCTGGAGACAATAGCAGATCTGCATCAAAATTACTATTTCCCCAAGTCAGATTGATAATATGAACATACCTTTCATTAAGTGACACTATTCCTTTCATCTTTCTCAAAAAGGCACCAAACAGAATCTGAGTTATTTTGAAACTTCCTTATCTCTTATTTACTCACTGCTATCCCTTTCCTTACCTGAACTCCTCTCCCTTTCCCATGCAATACTCAGCCAAAGTCCCTTGTCCCAGAACTTTCAAATTCTTAAGTGGTTTTGCTTAAGAATTTGCTTAAGAATTTCCTCTTTGCTGTGGACAGAAGCTCACACTAAACTGTCCCTTCCAGCGATGTCAATATAGGTTACAATTACATTTATCAGTTTCAATGACTTTTAGTCCAGCTGCAACAATAGTGATTACATTTAAACTGCCATAAACATGTTTCAGAGTAAACAACTTATTTAAATATATCCATTCAAAACTCCAAGAGCTTCTGCTTCATATTACTGAAAGAGGAAGAGAAAACTGCATGGGCTATATTTTGCTTGCATTTAGGAGGTTAATTTGACAAGCAGAAAATTCAGAAGTGTAACGGGTTGGAGAAAGTGAGTTTAGGTTTTGGCAGAATCCAGCAGGAAGATGTATGCTTTGCTCGCAAGGCCACAGTCACGGGTGGCGGTGAGCTGGTCCATGAGTTTGCATCCACTATGCGTTAATCAGAGTGAGAGAGAAAACCAAAATGAATTGCATCAGTTTGTGGTAATTCCAGGTTCAGGTTTAAAGTCTACAGAAAAGACTGGGAGAAGAGGAAGGAAAGTCCTGTGAAAGATCTCTGGCAAAAGTTTGGGGGGTTTTTTGCAGTTTTTCAAGATTTATTATATTGCTGTAAGTCACACACTCTTCCCACTGGTGTTGTGGATTGAGCTACAGGTCACAGGCTTGTATTTAGCCCGGCTGGCAGCAAATGCAGGTTGTTACACCTCTGATGGTAGTTAGGTAGCCTATGTAAAGTGCATGGCTCATCTCAGCCAAGTTTTAATTAGGCAGCTGTCCTCATTACAGAACAAGTTTAGCAATTCCCTCACATAGGCAATTCCACTTGCAGCTTGAAGGATAAAACAGACTGGAGTGTTAACCACTGTCTCACCCTTCAAAAGAGCATCCCGAGGGTGGGGTTGCGATGCACTGAACAGGGAGACAAGTTACACCGATGATGTTTGGTCTATTCCTGCTCTGTGGCTCAAGGAGTTGGGTTTCCCCGCGTGTCAGTCTGGCTGGCACCTATGCTTTTTCATCCTCCGGCAGTTTTCATTTTTCTTTTCCACAGCTGTCTAAATGTCAGGTTCCCTTGCTTTCCTTCAGCTAGAAGTTTGGCGATGATGGGCTTATATTTATATCATTTCCAGGTTTTAAATGAAGCATCTACTTTAGCCACTTGGTACTGTTACTTTTGTAAAGAATTATTATTTTCACAGGCTGAAAAATATTAGAAGACACCTGGAAATTGTATGTTCGAAACTCCAGGCTGCTTCCATGGGATCTATCACTCTAGCTTTTGTCTAGCACCAATACCAGTGAGAAGACGGGATGAGATTTCACAAAATGTGTGCTTTTAACTGTGGGAACATGGTGCTTACTCAACAGGATTGATATTTTGGGGTACTCTTGATATTTGAAGTGGTGAAAAGAAATGATTGATTAGACCAGAACTTTTCAGCCATTTCTGACTTGCAAATTCTCCCCTTCTGCAGCTCTGGTTTCTGCATATGTGCATATGGGCCTGCATATGTACTGTGAATTTTAACCTACTTCCAGTAAATTTGCCTTTCTTTTTTTTCCTGTCTTACATGAATGCCTCAGAAGTTGTTCATGGATCTGTAGCCATCTCTGCGCCATCATTTGAAAACCACTAGATTAGTCAACCTGCAGCACCAATGCCTGTGTAAACCAGTCCTAGGATTCTCTTCAGTGTAGTAACACAAGGTTTTGTGTCCAAAATTACTCCGTGTTTCACTTAGGAAACTAGTACCTTCTGAGCCTTGCAACTTGGCTATATCAGACTACCTGCTAATGTTTTAAAAGTCTTTCCCTGAAGCATATTTACAGGCAGGATTTCTTGGTTTAAATAGCTATGTGGCTCACAAGTTTGTGAGGTTAAAAATGCGGTAGGAAACCACTGTAAACATTGCATCACCAGCTGAGGAGGATCTGGAGACACTGTGTCGAACGGTCAAGAAGAAATTCACTTTAAATACACCTTGGACGGCTGCCTAGAAGAAGGGAGGGATTCAGTAGCTGAGGTTTACATTACAAGTTGCGTTGGATGTTTCCACCGATAAACAAGAGCAGACTGACGCGTCAGGCATGTTTCAGGGAGGGCACTGTGCTTAAAAGTGACCTCTTCGTTTTGCCAGATGTGGGCTGATCCTGTTGGCATCAATGGCAAAAATGCATCTAATTCAGTGGTCCTCCATCTAATTGGGGTCCTTCAAGAATATTTATGGAGATGCATGGCTATATGGTCTATAACATAGAACCGATAGGCATAAAAATCAATCTTTATTCCCTCATGTATAAGCTAATGGTTTATGCAGAAGATTAAAATTCTCCAGCTGAATCTCAGCTGCATTCAATGGAATCACAGGCTGCTTAGGAGAAAGAAGGAGCTGCAGTAGAAAACATGAGTATTTACTGGAGGAAATGTTAAGAGACTTGTCTATGGAGCAGTAAACACGACCAAGGATTTTTAAGCCCTGGTTTTCTTAAGGAAAGAAGATTCCCAAACACATGGCTTTAAAGAAGGAAGTTTATTGAATAATTTCTTCAGCATGCCTAGAAATGATTCTGAAAACGGTAAATTTGAGTGTAAAATAATAATTTAAAGAGAAGGCCAGGGATAAACTCTTGTATCACTACAGGGAAGCAGTTGTTCTCTTCCCCTACCCACATCCCCATCTGCTCTTTCCTTTTATCAGCTCTGGAACTCACCTACCTGAGCTGAGTCCATTCAACTCAGTCCAACAGAAAACTACTCACTTTCTTGCTGGATTAGTTTTCTGCTGTTCTAATGTGTTGAACTGGCTCAGCAGAAGATGAGACAAATCCGCTACAAAAGATGTCCAGGAGGTCTATGCCAGGAGTACAAGAAGGAAGAAGTAGGACAGGTCATTCCCCATTTTGTGGCAGGAAGGCCCCTGAACAACTCAAGCCTTACTGTACAGCTTCATGTGCTACATGTGTGCTCCTTCTTCGTGACGACATGTCTCCATCCCAGACAGCTGTGAGATTGCTTGACCCTCTTTGGGAGAAATAATAGGGAGGGCACAGGAGGACTTTTAGCCTTTGGTTATTTTGCCTGTATTCCTCACAAAACTGATAGATTCAAGCCTGATCTAAAACATCTTTTGCCTCCAAGTCATGTCTTGCTATACAAACAAGCGTGGGACTAAATAACCAGTGCTTGATGGGGATGTGTGCGGACAGTAGGGTTGATCGTATGTGTAGGTGCTTGGGCAAAAGAGAATTGATGTCAGCTGTGGGGCCAGGTCCTTGTCTTTTTGGGCTGTGAGTTCTACCTAATCACGTACTCGACGGTTCTCCTTTCTGCCTTGTGTCTATTGTCATTCATACTGCTCGTGCTCTTGATGTCATGCCCTCGTATCTTCTTGTTCCCTACTTTTTAACCTCGCTTTCCATCTATGTCACTACTGTCTTCAAAAAGGAGTTTGTAGCCAACTTTATTAGCAGAAAGAAAAACAGAGGAAGACCACAAGAAAGGAGGAAGCCGCAGAATAAATAACGACTGAACTTCACCATGAGAACTTCTTTTGATCCACTGCAAAAATAAATAAATGCCTCCATATCAGCCAGTAAGGAGAGGTGAACAAATCTGTTAGATACAGATGGTTTATTGTCTAGAATATTGTTTTTCTCATTTTATATCTTGCAGGAGCAATGACAACATGTCTGAAAATGTTGAGAAGTTTTGGAGAGATTTTTTTCTTCCCTCTCCCTGTCCTTGACTGTTCTATTTTAATTCCAGATATTCTCATCAACACACAAACATAATCATAGCTCCTGATGCATACGCATGGAATAGCACCTGATGTCTGTTTTCAGTATTACTGGCCATAACTGAATGTGACAGAGTCTTCCCCAGTGGGTATTTAACAGAACCGGTATTTTAGCTGCTCAGGCAGCTTTTACTTAAAACGAGTGAGAGACAGCACAAGAGCAATATTCGGTAGCTATGGCATGTATAAACATCAGGTTAACCTGACTTCAGGACAAGTGCTAATATCTTTCTCCTAAGAGTAAGGAAAGTTCTCCACTGGAGAACGCCCTGGCCGATGCAGCTGGGGCCGCGGCTCCCTGTGTCTGAGCAGTTCCCCGTGTCACCCCCACCATCTGCTCCTCTCCTCAGGTCACCCTCTGTAACAAACCGGCCCAGCTGCCCCCGTGTCCGTGTTCACAGCTTGCTAACGGATCGAGCTGAGCRGTAACCACAGACAGATGCCAGCACAACACGGGGCGGCGGGTGGGCGGCCATGGCGATGGGGAAGGGGCTCCCAGCGGTGGCTGAAGCGGCACTGCTGCCGCATGCGAAGCCACAGGCTGTCTGCAAGTGTAAACCAAGCAACACAAGGCAGGCTGCTGCCTCTTCGTCCTGCTCTGTACCCACGGCAACTAGCAGCCATGGGGCTGGGTACGGACGATCCAGTCGTGTGTTTTTGCGATTCCCTCCTTGCAGCTGGCTCTGATGCTCGTTGTACCCTCCACCAGCAGCCYGGCTGGCACAAAGCCAGTGCAGACATCCCCTCCTGAACCACACATAGCTGGGATTAGCAAACTGAAATCGGCCAGAATGAGACACGATCACGCTGTCCTGAGTGACGATCAGAGAACGAGGGGCGATACTTCCCACTTGTTGAACTGTTAGAGGGTCTCAAGTTGTCTGGAAGCCCCAGCCTCCGGCCAAGCAGCCATGCCAGCTTGCAGGCCGTAGCGCTGCCCCCCCCGGCACGGCGCACCTGCACCGCCCGTCCGGCCCCCCGCGGCGGGCAGGGCCGGGCCGGGTCGGGCCGGGCCGCGGTGCCACCTCCCCCTCCCGCCCCCTCCGCCTCAGCCCCCAGCCCGGGCGGGCTATAAGAGGCGGCGGCGGCAGAACCGAGCCGTCTACGGTGGCGGCGGGAGGCAGGGGCGGCAGCGGGGCACCTCCGCCCGCCGCCGCCATGAAATCGCCTCAGGCTCAGCGGCCGGCGGGTCAAGGTGGGAGCGGCGGGCTGAGGGGGCGCGGCGGGACCCTTTCCCGACGCCGGGGTGGGGGGCTCGGGACGCCGGGGGGTGTGGGCGTGGGGGGGGCGGGCGGCGGGTCTCCCCTCACAGCGCGGGAGTCCGGAGGCGGGCAGCGCCCGGCGGGGCCCTCACGCTGGTGCCGCCGCCCGGCAGCGCCGGGGGAGGACGGCGGCGGGGGCCTGGCGGAGGCGCTGGGAGAGTTCGACGCGGTGCTGGCGGAGTTCTCCTGCCCCGCCGGCCGGCGCCGCTTCCACTACGGCGAGCACCTGGAGCGCATGAAGCGGCGGAGCAGCGCCAGCGTCAGCGACGGCAGCGGCCTCAGCGACGCGGAGAGTGAGTGTCCATCCGTYGGTCCCTCCGTCTGTCCCGGCCATGCCCCGTCCCTGGGGAGGGGGGAATCAAAAGCGGGTGTTCAACCAGCGCGACCCCCTCCTTGAGAGAGGCAGGGATCACACCGAACGAGAAACCCGGCTTTTTGCCTTTTTTTTTTTTTTTTTTTTTTTTTTTTTTCTTCCAAAAAAAACCCCGCCCTTCCATTTACTTTTTGCGCTAGAAGTCGCAAGGATGCGAAGTCTGGCCCCGCTGGTTTTATTCTCCTGGTGTTGAACAGCCGGGAGGGAGGGCGAGAGCCGCGGGAGGGAACCACAGCAAGGTCGGCTCCTGAGCAGATGCGGCCGAAGAACTGGCGGCGGGAGAAGGTCAGGCTGCCAGCCGGCTGCTGAAACACCGAGGCATCCCGGCGTCTTAACAAAAAAAAGATGTCTCTTAGGTTATCAGGGACCATCCGTTGTGTCTCAGTAGCTGAAGTATCAGTTGAGAGAGAGTGAACTAAAGTCTGCTTTCCAGAAGAGATTGAAACTCATCCAGGTTTCTCGTTTAGTGTTATCACTAAACAGAATTTTRGTGATAATTTTAAGCTAACTTGCACCCAAGTATACTGGACGTATATGAATGGTGCGTGCAGAGCATAGCACGAGAAGGGTGGGAAGCAGACTGACCTGAGCAGTCTCATGACCTGCTTTGAGCAAGAAAACATAAAATTGGAACTAAGGTTTTTCTAGTTAACTTGGAAAAAAGTTTTACCCCTCTTATTTTTTTGCTAGTCAGGGAGAGAAAACATCTTTCCTCTTCCAGACAGTGAGGCTGGAAACTGCTCTTCTCCTCGGGAGCAGTAGACTSAAGGGCTACTTTGTCAGAAGTAAGTTCTGCTAAAAACAAGGTATACCCAGGTTTTTTTAGATCCTAAACTGTACAGGCAGTTTTAAGAAGCTTGTCTGTTTTTCAGTT
The DNA here is from genome assembly GCA_035582835.1 of Phoebastria nigripes. NCBI lineage: Eukaryota > Metazoa > Chordata > Aves > Procellariiformes > Diomedeidae > Phoebastria > Phoebastria nigripes. The sequence goes on along the minus strand of JAYKAV010000866.1, from coordinate 196,125 downwards.
ACTTAAAATAAAATTGCTCCTTTAATTTCTGTTGTGCATCTTTATCAGTTCAGCGATTTACCACGCGGTTCTGTTGACTTAGCGCAGAAACATTAATATAATCTTCCTAGTACTTAAGCTGTGAGAGCATAGCTTCTCCATATTATCAGAGCCCTTTATTTCATCATCATGGGTAGGATTCATTTCATTTCATTGACAGGTAACGTTTTACCTGCCCTGAGCTTGGATACCTTGCCTAGGAGTGCCTTTGAGGTTTTTCTTTCTTTAGTCAGTGGAGGTATGTGGCTCCAGATGCTGCTCTGTTGTTTCATGTAGTGGGTGAACCACTCCTTGCAAGTATCTCTTTCCCTCTGAGGAAGGTTTAGAAATGCATACCTCATTTAGGCTGGACACTAGCCTTTTGGATGGCCGAGGGTGTGTAAGGTGAGGTCTGCCTTTACTGAGTCAAGCTGATGAAATATGTGAGCTGTGTTGTAAATCTAAGTCTATTATTAACTGCAGCAATACAGCCCTAGCGTTGCTATTTCTTGTGCAGTGTTCAGTATTGTAATATATTAACCTCTTACACACTTTTACCACAAATGAGACACTTAAATTGATAGAGTGAAGATTCTCTATCTAGTGAAATAATCTACTGTTGAGAAAATAAGAAAAAAAACACAACAGTATCCAGAACTTACTCTTCTTGCATGGATAAAGACATCTGTAGTTGCTTAGCATATCTGCTGTGGTTCAGAAAACTTAAATCTTGAACAGTGCTTAAAATAGCTGTTTTAGGGTGGACAGGAAGGGCCTTTTGAGGAAGATGGTGTTCTCTGATGGTGTTCTCTGACAGGGCACAAGGCCTGGTGAGAAACAGCATGCCCATGCAAATTGGCAGACCAGATCTTCAGGAAGATCTGGGAAATAAAAATTGGTGTCAGAAATCTGCACTGGTTTAGGCTGAAGACATTAACAGGGTAGCAGGATAGACAGGGTTTGACGGCGCTATACAAAGTCCTCAAGGATCTTATATGAGAAACTTGTCAAGCTCCCAAATCCCATCCTGTGCTGGGGTTCCTCCCTTGGTGATGCATCCTGCGAAAAGAGGCTCTGGAGAAATCGGAAGTCACCGTCTTCTGGAAACTGGCATGTACTGGCCCAGGAGGTGCACTAAAAGTGACCTGTTGGCATCCAACAATGTCAAGTGTTATGAGGATATGTTTAAGGCAAGGGAAACAGAAAATTAGCTGGCTCTCCTCGTTTCTCAGAACAGGCCCAGTAAAACTCTTATTCCTAAAGGCATCATTCAGTGTGGACAACTTCAAAATAAGACGTTATAGTAGGATTGGAGAGAAGTTGCAGATTTATAAAGAGCTCCTTTTATAAAACGGGCTCCAATGTCTGATGTAATACAGCTACACTCCCTACATCTGTTTTAAGAATAGATTACTTACCCAGGCTCTTTCTGTTCAAACTCCAGGGTTTTTTTTTTGGTTTGGGTTTTTTTTCTTCTTCTTCCCCCTAGGTTCACGTTTCCTTTGGTCTCTATCATTTAGTGCAAATGTAGTGCTGAATTCGTAAGTTCGCTTTTCCCATGGGAATGCTTAGGTTAAACATCACTGCAGGATCAAGGAGAAACTGGGCTGAAAGAGCAAGTTCTGACAACATGAATCTGTAGCAACGCAAAAGAAATTCCAGCAATGTTATCTGCAGATAGTTTGAATGATCCTCTTGTTCATGAAGACTCTTTACRTCTTTGCAAAATCTTGTTATCCAGTGCCAAGACTATTCCAAGTACACTCTGTCATGTATGTACAGAACAGTTCAGACTATCATATTTTAGTGTTATCTCTTCTTGTTTGTTGGTTAATCTAATYCTCAACTGATGTGGTGTGGCTGGAGGTTAGGTGTATGTATCTTTTGGCCACTCCTGCAGTGGTATCTCCTGCAGAGTGGTGGACTCCTGCAGAGTCTACGGTGGGACTGTAAGGGGAGGTAACATAACTGTTGCAACTGTTTGTTTCATGGCCCCTGAATCCATCTTAAATTCAGCTTTACCAGAAGCCAGTAACCAGTATCAAGCGGTTGTACTTGAACAATACTGTTTTGTAGTAGGGTAAGGAAAGCCTTTCCTTTCCTGGGGCTTCTGCCATGAGGGTGAGCCCATTTAATTTAACAGAAATATTTACAGAAGATTTTTATTAATATAGTTAATCCTGCAAATACTGCTTTTAACCTTAAAATCTCCTCTTGAGGGACCCAGCTCCAAAAGTACTAATTGAAATTCTTATATGACATATTTCAGGCTCTTAAGAAAAAATAAGAATTTGAAGACACTAGTGTGGAAAATGGGTGTGATAGTACTTGGTTTTCCCGTGTCTTGTCCTGTTATTTGATCAAATGATCTTTGGACAAGGTCTGTCTTGGCCGTGGTTAAGTATTGTACATAACAGGCTGGATCGATGGGCTGAGGCCAACTGCATGAGGTTCAACAAGGCCAAGTGCCAGGTCCTGCACTTGGGCCACAACAACCCCATGCAACGCTACAGGCTGGGGGAAGAGTGGCTGGAAAGCTGCCTGTCGGAAAAGGASCTGGGGGTGCYGGTTGACRGCYRGCTGAAYATGAGCCSGCAGTGTGCCCAGGTGGCCAAGAAGGCCAATGGCATCCTGGTCTGTATCAGAAATAGTGTGGCCAGCAGGAGTAGGGARGTGATTGTSCCCCTGTACTCRGCACTGGTGAGGCCSCAYCTYGAATACTGTGTTCAGTTTTGGGCCCCTCACTACAAGAAGGACATTGAGGTGCTGGAGCGTGTCCAGAGGAGGGCAACGAAGCTGGTGAAGGGTCTGGAGAGCAAGTCTTACGAGGAGCAGCTGAGGGAACTGGGACTGTTTAGCCTGGAGAAGAGGAGGCTCAGGGGAGACCTTATCGCCCTCTACAACTACCTGAAAGGAGGTTGCAGCGAGGTGGGTGTTGGTCTCTTCTGCCAAGCAACTAGCGATAGGACGAGAGGAAATGGCCTCAAGTTGCGCCAGGGGAGGTTTAGATTGGACCTTAGGAAAAATTTCTTTACTGAAAGAGTGGTTAAATATTGGAACAGGCTGCCCAGGGAAGTGGTGGAGTCACCATCCCTGGAGGTATTTAAAAGACGTGTAGATGAGGCGCTTAGGGACATGGTTTAGTGGGCATGGTGGTGTTGGGTTGACGGTTGGACTTGATGATCTTAGAGGTCTTTTCCAACCTTAATGATTCTATGATAACACAATGGACTCTAGACCTTACAGTAATAGAAAGACTCACATGTGCAGATGTTCATGATGATCTTAGTACTTGGCCCACAAGTATTACATTAACCACAACAGCTGATTGGGTCAGTGCTGGAAATCATGATTCAACTGGTGAGTTACTCCAACAGACATTCTTGAGTTGCTGGACTGTGAGTGAGTACCAATAATGTTTCAACTTGATGTATTCAACTGAATCAAAGTATAACAGCTTCATACTTTAGGTTATTAATCATGCTGAAACTTCTAAGTTGAGGGATATCTTATAACTCTTTGCTATTTACAGCATATGTTGGTTGTGATAAAATAGGATTTGTGTTAAGAGAGTGCTGTGCTGGCAGAAGCCACTAGTGGAGATGCAGCTATATTGATGAACTCTCACTGATATCATTTGCTTTTTGTGTGTTGGAATAAGCTTGCAAAGAAGAGTGCAGGCTTGCCTGTGTAAATTGTATGTCCACTCAGTGCATTGTGCTAGTACAGTATATGGCGATGTCAGGACAGTCTTCTGAGTTTAGGCTTAGGATAATGAATAGAAAGTTGGACTTCATGAGAAGTTGTGAAGGGAAGCGCTTTAACACTTCTTGTGCCAAAGCTATAACAATACCAAAAAGCTAAACGATAGTCTGTTGTGCTCTCAGAAATGTTTCACGCTTCTAGCTCTGGATGCGTTTTCTTGAGACAGGTTCAGCTTCCAGTCTCTCGATTAAAAGCATTGCAAAATAAATGCATCGATTCAATTCTTGCACTCATACAGCCTGCAGTGTATCTTCATAGTTATTTTTAGGAGTATGTAAATGCTTTCTGACAAATACCTCCTGGTTTTAAACACAACAAAACCTCCRAGTGCATTTAGAACTCTTAATTTTATAATTTCAAAATCAAGCAGGTGCAGGTTTACTAAGGGATTGAACAATATTCATTAGCACCCAATGCCTGGTGTAGTGCAAGCATTCGTGGTTGTGCCATGGATATCTCCATGTGCTTGTGCTAATGCCTATGCTATCTAGAGATGAAGCATCATCGACTGTTAATACTGCAGCACTGAAACGCCCGTTTACATTTGCAGTCTTGCAATATGTGACTGTAGAGAAGGTACAGAAAAAGGCAACAGAAACAATTAAAGACATAAAATAGTTTCCAAATGATTAAATAGACTGGGACTGTCAGGCTAGGGAAGAGAGAKATGTCTCGGGTGGGGACAAGCTAATCTTCCAGAAAATCTTAAGTGACCTTAGGAAAGTGACTGTTACCTCACCCAGTATGAGGAAATCAAATTAAACCAGCATGTTTTGAAGAAATAAGAGGAGCTATTTCTTCTCACGGTGTATAGTTAAACTGTAAAATATATTGCCTTAAGGTATCATGGATGTTAAAAGTTTACATACTCAAAAAATAACTAGAAAAAATCATAGCGGGAGGGATGGGGCCATTGGGCACTGCTGTAGGCTGATGCTACTGCTGTCTTAGAGAAGATGTTGAGCTGTGCATTGCTAGAACTTGGTAGAGGTTATCTTGAAACTATCAGTGTGTGGCTGCACCACTCTCTAACTCTTCTATAGGCATCTGCTATGAGTCACTATGAGAGGCAGAATGTGGAGTAGGTGAGCCTTTGGTCTTAGCAGCAAATCCCAGTCTTATATGATGAAGAAGAGAACATTTTAAGAAGGTAGATTGTTTTTGTGAACTTCTAATGGCCTGTCTCTAACAAGAAGGCAATACAATATTTATAATGAAAAAATGAAGCAAGACTCTCATGGAGAAATAACCTTTTATTAAATCATCTGAGGAATAATGTTTTATTAAATTACTGATACATTCCAGGGGAAGAAAACTCAGAAATTTCAGGTACATAGTCTTCTCTCCAGGTTTTTCAATTTAATGAGAAATATGCTTTTTTGTAAGATTTCCTGCTCATACCTCTCCAGCATACCTGTTTCTCATGTACACTTTAAAAAAAAAAAAAAAGCATTAGTAAAGGGGAAATGCTGCCTCACAGATAGTAAGCGGTCACAAGTGGTGTCCCCCAGGGCTCTGTTTTGGGGCCAGTCTTGTTCAATATCTTTATCAAAGATCTGGATGAGGGGATTGAGTGCTCCCTCAGTAAGTTTGCAGACGACACCAAGCTGGGCGGGAGTGTCGATCTGCTCGAGGGTAGGAAGGCTCTGCAGAGGGACCTGGACAGGCTGGATCAATGGGCTGATGCCAACTGCATGAGGTTCAACAAGGCCAAGTGCTGGGTCCTGCACTTGGGCCACAACAACCCCATGCAACGCTACAGGCTGGGGGAAGAGTGGCTGGAAAGCTGCCTGTTGGAAAAGGACCTGGGGGTGCTGGTTGACAGCCAGCTGAATATGAGCCGGCAGTGTGCCCAGGTGGCCAAGAAGGCCAACGGCATCCTGGCCTGTATCAGAAATAGTGTGGCCAGCAGG
>JAYKAV010000866.1:139084-190004 GCA_035582835.1 Phoebastria nigripes | reverse complement strand
GCTTAGGGACATGGTTTAGTGGGCATGGTGGTGTTGGGTTGACGGTTGGACTTGATGATCTTAGAGGTCTTTTCCAACCTTAATGATTCTATGATTCTAAGCATGGTGGGGGAAGGTAAGCTTTGTATATAATGAGAAGGCACACTTGTATGTCTGAATTTCAGGCTTCCTAGATCACTTCCTTCTAACTGTGTGATTTGAAATCTTTTAGCTCATGAAGCCTAGATGTGTTGATAGTGAAAAGGTGTGATTTTTGTGTCAGTGTTGGAACAGATGTTTGTTAGCTAGGCAAAAATCCCACAAAAAAATAAACAATGCAGCCATGTGTAACTGATTATGATTAAAATAAACACTGTCCTTGAGGGCTGCAACATGTGTTGTGAAACAAGCTCTTTGTATCATGAATATTTCTCACTTCTACTCGTGGCATTAGAAATTCTTGATTTTTTTTTGTCTTATTTTTTTAGCAAGTAGGCTATGTTCTGACTAGGAATGAGTTGTGCAGTGTGTTCATTAAATGCTGAACTATTGTTTTATAATAAATTCGTGGCTTGTAGAGACTTAAGTGGAATTTTGAAGTTCCTCTCTGAAAACTTTAGGGATGTGATTTCCCCCCCCCCCCCAAAACTTTCCCCACTGAAAACTGCAGTAAAAATTTTACCAACTCCAGTGCTCTTTAAAATGTATCCTGAACTATGGTACTAGAAAGAGCATAATATTAAAGAAGTCAGACATCTGAACTTTTCCGTTGTCTGTTTTAAAATGAAAAGTTTGAGGTTTTCCTCCTTCAGTTAATTACTACCCAGAACCTTTCAATTGCTCATTTCATGGGACATTCTATATTTACATGGTATTGCTGTGGTTTTTCTTTGTGGTTTAACCATATACTGGAACAGCAAAGGTCAATACTAAATACAGAGTACTTTGCCAAGGTAAAATACACCCATATTTATTCCAACCCCCTAATTTTGCAGCTATTGGCTTAGTTTGACTCATGTAAATCAACTCAGTAGCTTAACTCTCAGACTTTAAGACCTTTTCTTAAAGAGACAGTTTGAGTGGTTTTTTTAAAACAGCCAAAGGGGCAYCATTTATACATGTGCACAGGCAGTAGAATCAAAATACAAAGTGAAAAATAAGTAATGACTGATAGATAAACTTGCATCGCAGTGGGAGAGAGAGGGCTGGATGAGGAAGGACAGCAGTGATGAGAGATCCTTGGCATCAGCCTCTGGTTATTGGGTTGCAGGGGATGTTGTATTTGTGTGGCAGTGGAAGTCTTCCAAGGGCCATTATTGGAGGTGAATGAGCAAATCTTGGCTGTGGCAGCTGGTAGAGAGCAAGGACTGAAGTGTCCTTTTCCTAGAGCTTTCTGCCCTGAAGCCACACTCTGCCAAAGCGGATATTTTTGTGTGATGGATATCACAAGTATTTTTTTTAACAGTACGTTGTTTTCCGCAGTTATAATGACCTTGATGGCGAAGTGAATGCATTCCTTCTTCCATCACCAGAATTTCTGCTGCTTGGTGGCACATGTAAGCCACAGCCAGTAGCTAAAGTATGTTTGTGCTTTTTGAGAAAGATAAATGTTGATATTTTCCTGAAACTATTAATATTACAACCCATCAGAAGTTAACACTGTTTTGTGAAAACATTTCACCTTTTGAAACTGGAAGAAAAACATTCAGATATTTAAAGCAACAGTTCTGTCTTATTTTCTTTTTGCCCAGTTGTAAATATTTCCCAGTATAAGGTTACTGGAAGCCAGTATGAAATAATGTTTTCTGGTTTCAGTACATTACAAGGTGAGCGATCATAGTTTCAACTGCTTATAGAAGGAATATGGAGAGAAAACCACAAAAAGAATCAAAGGTGACTGCTAGCTTGGATGTGTACATGGATGTAAATAAAAAGAATTGTGTGAATAGTTGCGGCCAATTTAAATGGCTTATTAAAGCTTTTGTAATTTGAGTTGCCCTCACAAGCATTCAGAAAAAGAACATTTTATTCCAGCTATATATAAGAGTAACTGGAGCTTTGGATTTGGTGTACAAGAAGGATTGGTTTGTAACATAAATTCGCAGCATYGCTACATCTGGTGTCTGGATACTAGTAGCATAGACTCCACATTAAAAGTACACTCAGTTTTGTAGCCGTTGTTCTCTAGATTATTTTTTTATTAATTCAACTAGCTCTACAACCTTTAAAATATGAAATCATTTGGAAGTTCTTGTTCTGCTCTTTTCAAATACATTGCCTGGAAAGTGCTTTATCTTTGGTCTRTTCTGTCGGTGTTTCAGTGAGTTGTACTCTTGGCTACGGGACTGTTTGTGTGAGGTCTTAGGAGTTATTTGGCTTTTTTTGTGGTGGTAGGGGTTTTGTCCTGAACAGCTAGAATTTTCCATTCTAAATTTCTTGGTCACTGGGGTTTGTATCTTGGCTGAAAAGAAATGTGGTTTTAGTTGAAACTTGGTCTATAAGCTGATTTCAACAGGAAATTGATCATCCCTTTAACTGTTACTTTCAGTCCATTAATGTACAGGGTTCGTGTTGCATAGTACAACAGTGGGGACACATCATTGCAGAGCAGTGTCAGATTCCCACCACCCACCCACCCCCCTTAGGTTGTTTTTTGGGGGTTTTTAGGAGCTACTTTTAAAATTGCTTATTTTTCCATTTTTCTATCTAAAATTATCTCAATTCTGCATTGTACTCCTCAAATCTGTCATATATCTGAAGTTTCAATTAGACTGGTTTTGACCTGCTCAGGTTTAGAGAGGAGAACAGGCACTTAAGGGTGAAAATAAAGAAATGACAATAAAAAGCTAGTATGGAGAAGCATACCACCCTTTCTGAACAAGGAATACCAACTGATGGCTGATTTGGGCAAGCAATAGTCCCAGGTAACAGATGTCATTCACATCATCACTCACATTTGCCCAGTGCTGCATGTGAGTTTGCTGGAACAGGATGCCAGATGATTGCAGAGCAAATGGAAAGATACAGTACTGTGGTGGGTCACCATGCTTGTGAAAGAGGAAAATACTCTCGGGTGAAGCTTCTCACACAAGCCTCTTCAGTGTGTATTGCAACAGAGGTAGGCTTGGAAGCTAGCACAGAAGAAACAAATAGACAATCAGCCTAATGCTGAGGAAACATCTGACAGGGTTAGTAGAGGCAGTTGTCCTGTCTGGTCTGATTTGTCACTGTACCTGTATACTCCTGTGGAAGGTGGGTTTATGCTGGTAAGGTCTGCAGGCTAGAGGAGATGGGGTGTGGACACACGCTCTTCCTGAAGATAGGGGGGACTTACAGCAGAGTAGTAGTCAGCTGGAGGATGGTCTCTATGTTTGATACCTGCAAACATCGTGGCAGTGTTCAGTGGTAGGTGTGCAGATCTTGGCAAGGCAAGCTGTGGTCCTTCCCCTTTTTGCTAATTCAGCAAGACACCCTTAATTTAACTAAGGCAGTCATTCCTGGCATAGCAAATGGGACAGGCGGACAAGGAAGTGTGACAGTTCTGACTGGGATGGACTTAACGCTGCAGTGTAACCACCTCCTAGGCTGGGGTTCCAAGGACAAATGCTGTGCATGCTGCAGGGAGGCAAAATTGCTGGCCTCAGTGGCAAGCAGTGGTAGTCACCAGCCTATATAATGAGACATAGATTTATTTCTTAGGAAATGTGCCAAATAAATGGAGACCATTGCCATGTTCATATTACAATGGTTTCTTTTTGTAGAACTACAGTTTTCAGGTCACTGGCTCTAAAACTGCTGGTTCCTGCAGTTCTGTGTCTCTAACACAATGGCAATTCTGCCTTCCAGTGGAGCCATGACTAATACTTTGTGTGCACTGTGTGTCATGGAACTCTTTTTATGAAAAGAGACAAGATAAAGATCATTTTTTTTTGATACTTTTGAAACTTAAGGCCTTGTCTAAAATCCAAGAACATCAGAATGATATTGGAACCTTTCCCATTGCTTTCCATGGCATAGAAAAGCTTTCTTTGAAAGACCACCTAAAATAAGATTGCAGAACGTCTTGTGTACAGATTTACTGCTTTGTGAACTCCAGAGAGTTACAGAATAAAAGAAAACTAAAATATGCTAGACAACTTATCTAGAACATAAGTCCTAAAGCAGCAGAGTATGGAGAAATAGCCGTTGTTTGCTTCAGGGATGAGGACAAAGCTGAATATATTCTCTGTTCTGGGGGACTGTCCTTGTTCTGGAGCTCTTTATTCAGCTTTTTTAATAGCATTTGAAAAATTCAGGTAACTAGAATTTCCCAGAATATTGTGAATCAGGCAGGTCGTACCAGGCGTAATTTAGTGGATGTGGGATAACTGCCATTCCTGTAACATTTTCCAAATGATGCTGACTACAGGGAAAGCTGACACTTTTCTTACCGGGAGCAAGGATTGSGCCTAGGACTGCTTGCTTTTTAACAGTAGGTGTGTGAACAACAGCCTTCACACAATAGATGATTGATTTATCCCTCTGGTTTTGAAGTCTGTAAATTTGAGTTCTACTTTGAAGCCCATATAGGAAAGGCCCCATTTCTGTTTTTAATTCTATTGCAAAATTGCAGAAGGTGTTAATTTTAATTTATAATGTAACTTTTTTACAGGTGCAGATTCACTCTACAGAAATAGTTTCAGCCTCAGTGATGAAAAGCTTAACTCTCCAACTGCATCTATTGCAAGTTTGCCATCCCCATCAGTAACTCCATGTAAAGGTAAGCTTAACTTTAACTGCTGACATTTCTTCCTAATTCTCAACTATATAGGCTTCTTTCTGTGAGCCAGGATTCACATGCATGCCTTGACTCTTTCTTAAAATTACAGCAAAACTAAGGATTACTGTTAAGCACACTACAGATGCAGGTATTATTGTGTTGATCATAAATGGCAGTAACACACTGCGTTAGGTGACCCAGCAACTCTTTTGGTTTTGAAATGCCAGACTAAAGAAAATTACAGTTTTTGGTTGATCAGCGATTGTGGTGCTCATTACAGAATACTTCACTTCGAATTAACTTGTGTTATTTCTAACTTAAGCAACTTAAGTAGCTGAAGTGTCCCATCTATATACAGAAATACTTAGCCTGAATGCAGGGGTGCAGTAGGTGACTCAGAAGCCATATGCTGCCATTCAAGTTAACAGTTACTCGCATCCATGTAGACCTTGCACTGCTGATACAAGCATGTACTATAATTCCTTCCTCCTTTGTAGCTATGCTGTTGAGTGGCTTCTGTCTTGCAGCTGATCTAACTCCCCAGGAGCTTGTTTCATTCAGGTTAACTTAGATTAACTCTGGAGTAGACATATCAATAAATGAACCTACATACATATGTATTACACAGTGCTTTCATTACAACTAGTCTTCTCAGATGCATGCTCAAGCGCTTTTCACACTTTCATGTCTTTTCTGCATTGACCAGTCACAAAAAAAGTAAAATGCTTTTTTTTCCTAATTAGCATGATACTAGGGAGAAATGATGAGTAATAGTTAATAAGAAGTAGGGGGGGGGAAAAGTTCAGTTAAACTGGCAGGAAATACTTGGCAAGGAATTACATTAAAGGTCAAGGTGCTCTTCCTGATGAGAAGACAGAAAGACAGAAATAGAGTTGGAACAGGCTTGGAATAGACCACAGCAATGAGATAAGGAAGCCACTTGCAGTAAAACTAGATTGAGTGGAACCAGTGGCGTTCTCAGGAGCGGAAATTTAGGTGTATGTTTGGATCCAAATTTACAATGTATGGACCAAGATCAAAGGATCTGACATCACAGCAGTCCACTGATACTGACATGATCTAAGAGGTTTAGATTTGGGCAGGACTGAGAGCTAATTGGGTAGGATTTGGTTGGGGCTATGAATCCAGTAGCTGAATACATGCAAAAAGGAAGAATCCCACAGTAGCAAGGATATGGATTAGTTGACCTATAGCTTTTTTTCTCCACTTCAACCTCTGCTTTTTAAGGAAACTAAACAGGGGATTGCTTTGCTTTTGTCAAATGGAAAACTACATAAACTAGAATTTTAAATTGTTCTCCCCTGTTTTCTAAGAATGCATTTGGACACTGCAGCAACCCTATTGAACTTTTCTGAAAACAATCCAGAGCATGTTTGATACCACTGAAAATGATTTGGGGGATTGTGTGGTTCCAGTGTTTCCTTTGGGCAGAGAAATATGTCATGTCTAAGCAGTACTGACTCTCTCTTATTTTGCAGCAAAGCTTGGAGACACAAAAGAACTGGAAGACTTCATTGCTGATCTTGACAGGACACTAGCAAGTATGTAGATTTTTATTAGTAGGCTGCATCTCACTTGGTACTGTCAGAAAGTGATGAAAGCCAATGTATTGGGGGTGGGGAAGGGAAGAGTAGCAATAGTTTCATATAACGTGGCTTCATTTTAGTTTGCTAGTCCTATGGATCATTATGTGGATAAGAAGGTAAAATAGACTAAATTCTGGTCTTTGCCTAAATGTTCAAGGCGTGCAGTTTGGCTCGTGTGACAAAGGCTGCACTCCGATGAACCTCTGTCCCCACCTCTGAGGCAGCTGCAGTTTACCCCTCCTTGACAGACTATAGATCAAGTAAACATCACTTTCTTAAATACTCAAAACTCAGCTAAAAAGTTGGGTTTTGTTTCTTCATTATAAAGCTAAGTAACTGGAGGAGTAACTGTAGCTGAGGGAAACTTTTTTTTTATTCTAGACCTCACTTTATGGAAGAATTAAGGAGCAGATATCTGTATCTATTGACTTAGATTAAATATCAAAATCCTGTTTGTTCTTGTCTTTACCAGCAATGGAATTTAGATAATTTTTTCTGTCGCTATCTAGAAATTGTATTTTCCAGTTGCAGTACTAGGTTCTTCATTGTGATTTTTAAAGAAAAACAACAAAAACAAAGAACACCCTCCTATTCCCAACCATGTACTCTGCCTATTCTTTCTGCTTCTTCCTGTGCTGTTACAGACATGATACTGTTTGYTAAGTGTTTGTTTGGTGGGGTTTTTTGTTTTGTTTTTGTTTGTTTTGGTTTTGTGGTGGGTTTTTTTTTTGTGGAACCAGACTATAGAGCCCAAACCAACAAATTGTGGGACTAGACCTAAATAGCAGCATGAACAAACCCGCCCCCAATAAACTATGAACTGAGAGTTTCTTGTGTTCATTAGGTATTTTCCCTTCCCTGTAATTCTTGAAGCCTTGGCCATCTGCCTTGGACTTAGGAAGCTCATAAGAGCAGCTGTCCTACTTCCCTGTCGTCTTACTTGTATCTTAATCCTGGTTTCACTTCTCTTACTTAAAAAAATATTTCTAGTTTCCTGACTTCTATCATGGGTGAATGCTTGAGCTAACTCTATCTTTACAACTGAAACCTTATTGCCTGATTGCTCTTCTGAAAAACTCCTGAGTTTGAAGGTTTGTGCAGAACAATGAAACCCCCAAACCAAATATTTACATTGCTGTATCTTGGACAGCCATGTTGCAGCTAACTCTTAAGGGGCTGCCTATAGTGTATTGGTTTCATTGTCCCCTTGCAAGGCACATCTAAGGTGAGGCCAGGGATTGCGACCTGCCGTAGAGGTTTTGGGGTTTTTTGTTGGTTTTTTTTTTTTTCCTCCCAAATAAGCAAATCTCTATTTATTTCAGCAGAGTCTTATTTATACAGTGTCACTTGTCTTAGTGATATGCTATCTTTATCATAAATGGAAATTCTGAGGAAAAAGTCCAACTTCCATCTGATATCGCATTTTTGAGGAGTTGTATTTATATGCTTGAAGTTGCACAGAACTTTGTACAGATGTCTCTTCAAGCCTAATGCACTTGTTAGAACAGTAATTGCCTTAAATTTTTACACCTTTGGTGCTTATGTTAATTAAAAAAAGGCATAATTTTGGCCTGTCAGGCAGTCTAGCAAGCTGGGCATAGTTAGGGTGTCTGGTATGTCAACAACATGCAATCCTATCTAATGTATAACTTAATGATTTTTCTTGTTTTGTATGTCCAGGTATGTGAAGTAAATCTTTGGCATCGTGCTTGCCTATGAATGTCCTCTGATGGATAAGTGACATCAGTCACTGAGAACTGCTGCCCTTGTCTGATAACTTTGCTACCCAAATTATTCACCTTCTGAACATAACCTTTGTAAACTCCTACAAGTATTTAGCTGGCAACATCAGTTTTGTTACTTTGCAGCAGATGGAATAAGGTAACTGAAGTGTTACAGCTGTATTTGGCTTTAAAATATAGCTTGAATTTTAATTTAAAGTTGCTTTTATGAAAATATATTTGTAATTTTATATAGTTGAGAACTTTTAATGCTTTTTTCCATTATAATATATTTTTGTATGCAAATAAACCCTGAACTGGAATCCAGATGTCTGAAAGCTTCATATGAACATGCGAACTCTGAAACATAAGTACAAATTAAACTCTTACTGAAAACATAAAGCTTTAAAATATCTGATAAGGGTGTATTTCCTGTTAGGCAAAATGTGTTATGCTGGCTTCACGTGCAACGTCATATTTTTCTTCTCAAATTGCTTAAGTAAGAGAATTTTGTACTGTGTAAAATTAATACAATCAGGAAAATAATAAAATTGGTCAAACTGTTACTTCATATTTGCTTTAATACAAATGAAATAACACTGACTTAGTACTGATTTGAACAATAACACCTATTTCAAACCCTATGTAAAAGCTAGCTTTAAAATTACATACCATTCTACATGAAGTACTAGTTGGGAGGTCAGACATTTAGGCCCATGGGTTTAAAGGTATGGAGATCCTGTAGCACCAAGAAAATACTTAAGTGTCTGGATGTTTCTGATACCAGACCCTTGGGTCCAAAACAGTCTACCACTCTAAAAAGACTTCCTGGCCATCAGTGTTATGCTGAAAGAGTGGAAGGTGAACCTGTATTTTTACAAGGCACCTGATTCTTTCCATATGCATTAGGCACTGGAGATGTCATTATGTGAGCTCTCCTCCAGCTGCTGCAGGCATTACACTTGCCTCTGCTGAGCTACTTGTGTGATTGCTCTCTAATCTGTTCAGATCAAGCGAGCTGGGCTTGTTTGAACTCCAGGTCTTATTTTGACCAAAGCAGGCTAGTGAGCAGTTGCATGAGTGGTTCAGGTATTGTGCCCCCTTGGTCTGTTATCATCTTTGAGTGTGTCTGGAGAAGGATGTGTCTGTGGCACAGCTACCAGCCAGTTGCTTAGGGACCTTAAAGGATGGATTTGGACCTGTCTTCTGCAGCTAGGGGAAGGTCTGCTGTGTATTTGCTAATGGGAACAYCATGAGGATGATGCAAACCTGTCTCCCTGCTTTGGATTTTCTAAAAATTGACCAAAACATTTGGATCTTGTTAAACACTATATGATTTTCCCAGTTTTATTCATTGGTAAGAAAATGAAATTCTGAACTGGGTCCRTATTAATCAGTCTGAAACAACCTTGAGATGGTTGTGTGGGGTTTTTTCCTTCTTTCAGGCAGAAGGGCAATGTAAGATGGTGGAGTATTTTTCTGAAGAGGAAAAACTCCCTTCAACATTTCCTACTGTAGATTCAGGTGGTAAATTGTCCCTTAGAACAGAAATGGAGTGAACTGATTTAGGAGGGTGACATTTTGTGTTGCTCTAGGTGAACTGTAAAGTCTGTGAAGGAAGGTGGAATGGTTCAAGTCTGAGACAGTGATGTGCTTCTGCGTGCTCTGGGACCTTCTCCGAGGCTCCCGTACCGCAGGAAAGCCATTCTGAGCAGCAAGGTAGGCTTGCTCTGGCAAAGGCAGAGCACTATGGAAATTCACTGCTACTATGATAAACACACAGGAGCAAATCCTTTTGGCTGCCTCTGTGAAACTGAGAGGGGAGCCTGGCCCTTCTCCCCGGTCCCAGATGCAAAGGGATGAGTTGCTGTGCAAGGCCAGGGCAGGGGATTCCCTTGGCTGGTGTAGGACTTGCTGTTATATGGGGAGGGAGAGGTACTGTGCCTTTCGGTAGAAGCTGAGGGAAGGGGAACCAGGAGAGCGGAGACAAGCTCACGCTTTTCTTTTAAGAAACATCATTAGCATAAGGCATGTTTTTAAAGCTGCTTGAATAGCAGCAGCAGTTTTGGCTGGCTTTCTGCATTTTAACGCTCTTTGGTAGGGTGAATGATGGAGTGGTGGTGAATGGTGGATGTTACTGTCCCAAAGGCAGAATACCCCGACTAAGTGTGTGTTAAATAAGCCACAAGTTTTAGAGGAGGCCACCTCAAGCGATCGTGAGGTATGGGGGAGATGGACAGCTGTTTGTTCCTCCGATCCTTGGATTGGATGGTTTGAGGCATTGGGCATGAGTTTTCCACTTTCCCTCTGCACGTTCAGTTGTCGCTCGATCCTGTCAAACACACTGGGCCTATAATCAGTATTTATTTAAAGTTGGATGTCTCCCTTTATAGAGTGATATCACCAAATTAGTACAGTGCTTTGGAATGGCAATACTTTGTCCTCACAGACACCCAATTTTGAAGATTTTTCCAGTATAAGCAAAGGTTTAAAGCAAGACGTGTTCCTCACTTTGTGTAATGTCAGTTGGGGATTAAGTCACCATCTGTTTGGGTTTTTTAATCTTACTTATGCATGAACAGGTGGAGACTTCTGCTTGCTTATACAGCAGTTCTGGAGATCATTGGCTGCAAAATCTGGGAGTGTCTTCTGCGGAGCTGTTGATCTGAATTCCCTCCAGTTTGCTATGCTCAATTTTGAACGTCTTGCTGGATCAGAAGGAAGGCACTAATGTAGTTGTCATTTCACTGGCTTATGCTTATGACTTAAGTTCATCATCTAATTACATATGGCACTGAAAAATGCATTGCAACTCCTGCAATATTCTATCCCCAGTGAGCATTGCTGGAGGCTGCACTGTCCTTATGGGGCAACCTTACTTTTTAATCCTTGTTTTGACCTCCCTCTTGTGCTGTGATGCTGAATTTGGATTCAGAAGAAAGTCTCAGCCCTGTCGTGCCAACGCCACGCATCCAGAAATGGAAACAAGGAGCTTGGACTAAGCAGATGTATTGCCGCAGCTTAATGTGTGTAAGGTGAGGTGCAACAATTATTTGCACGTATGCTCTTTACCTATTGTAAATTCAAGGTTAAATGGATTAGTTTAAACCTCCATCACTGAGGCTTAAGCTAATGTGTCTTATCTTGGGTTAGCTATTGACTGTGTGTGTCCCGGGTGCCGTCACCCAGGCCCAGCTGATTCGTGGTAACTCATTAAGCCTGGTAATGTGCTCATTTTTCTGAGCTCTTAATAAAAGAGAGAGAAGAGCCAAAGGAGGGTTTTTTTTTTTTTCCTGGCTACATGTGTGTCTGTAGCCACTACTGATGCTCTGACAGCCAGGTGAGTTTTTGGGACGGAGGAAAACAGTTGCCTTGGCAGTGACAGAGCTTGCTTATAGGGAAGGGCTCAACCCCTGCTGGCTCCTACAGCCTGTTGTCCTGGTGCCTTCCCTGCTCCTTCCTTGCTGGTATTTGCTTTGCAGTACACRCTAGGTGTGGAACTGATTTTCAGCAGGGTTGCCTAATGCGAAGGGTCAGAGAAGGGATGAGAAACCATGTTCACAGCTTCGCGGATTCATTTAAGCCTTGGTTTCAGTAGTGGATGCTTGCAAAGAGAAAACCCACACAGAGCGCTTCTGCCTGCTGGGAAACATTTGTGTCTGCAAACACAGGTTTTTTTAGTTTGTATTATTAACCGTTGCTCTTAGATCATTGTCCAGCTGCTTCAAACCCTATGTGAAGTGAAAAGAATTCACCAGTGGGGAAGGTCCACCCAGCATGGGTCTCTGTACAGGAACTCAGATGGAGTTCATCCTGGATGGTGTTCAGCTCAGATGGACCCGGTTGACCATCCGAGAGGTATTTCCACCACTCTGGAGCCCATCTTAATGTGAGATTTCATTTATCTGAAGGTGCCTAAATGTGCTAGACATGACATCTGCTAGACTGCTGGAGAGAAACTTCCAATGTTGTGATGTTTGGAAGCAAAGCGAGTATCATAAAGCCAATATGACAGCACCAGCTCTTGAACTAAATCCAGCTCTGCATGCTAACAGCGTGAACTCCATATTCTCAACGGGGAAAACTCCTGTTTTCTATGTTACTTTCTACGTTACTGACTTCATTGCAGCCTGGCTAACAGCTCTAGCTGTCTAAATAACTTCACAATAATGTAAGATGATCCTGGCTGCTATATCTCATCAGCTTAGAGTTGTAAACCAGATCTTTTCAAGGTCCTTTCTTTCTTACAGATTCGAAGCTATCAGTGAAATGCTGTAGACTGGCTTGTGGGATTAAAACAGGCCAGTCAATACAAAGGGACGCTAATGCTTTGGTTGCTTTTGCTCTTTCACGTCTATGCTTTGGAAACTAAATTATTCATCAGTTCAGCTCTTAAAAACTACAGACTGTGCCTCCGTTCTCCCAAGGCATGCAGAGCTCACTGGCTTCTCTGGGAGGCTTGGGGATGCTTAAATGGGCTTCAAGCTGGAAGTGAGTGTTGCCTTCTCCATAGCGTATGGCTGTAATACTGACCACCATCCTTTGGTTCTGTTTATAATGTATTTCAGATCAGTATTTATAATTAAGAACATTGCCCTTGTCTCAAAAGACAAATCACGGTATTTTGGTATATACACAGTCTTCACATTTCCAAAAAAAAAAAAAATCTTGCTAGCGTATCAAATCAGTTCAGGACTGATCCCACCTGACTTAGGCACTTAGATACGACAGTGAAGTTAGGGTGTTGCCCTTGGCTCCTTCAATAGCCATTACAAGGAGGGGGAGGCTGAATTATCCCCTGATGATGTTCCTTTGCTACAGCAAATATTGCAAAAGACTGCAGATAAGCAGGCTTTTCACTTGGGTTTCTTAATCAACTGCCCGAAGAAAAGTGTGTGTGTGTATCAAAATAAATCTGCCTACGACTGGCCTTGGAGTGTAACAGTTTGTGGGACTGGAAGAGGAGAGGCAAAACTACCCAAGTGGCCAGGGTGACCTGTTTTGGGGGCTTTGCATCACATTGTGCAAGCACGGCAGCTTGCTTCAGCCCTGTGACTTGGGGCATCTGCCCCCTGCACTGCACCGGGCAGGGTAACAAAGGGGAGCCCCAGGTTGGTGCTTGGGTGTCACGGTGCCGACCTCCAGGCGTTTGCTTTTTGGCTTTAGGCACCCTGAGAGCATGCTCTCCTCTTGCACCGCTCCCCACCGGTGCTCTGTTTCAGCAGCCCAGCTAACGCGCCTTGCCTCCCCACCTTGTGCTCAAAGTCAGGCCAGCCATACTGGTGTAGCAGGTTGCCTGGAGGCTCTGTTTTTTGTTTTTTAAAAAAAAGTATTCTAGGACAATGCCAGTACGTATCTCAACCGCACATAATTTCTAGGTTAACTATCTATAATGAGTGGCTTAATGGCTGAGGACCAAATGGATGCCACTGAAGTTCACGGCAAAATTTGCAGGCGGGCTGGGATTTAACTCTGTGTCAGCACGTAGCTGGGCTGACAGCTCCATTAGTGCTCCAGAAAGTCTTACAAATTGCGAGGGGCGTCAGCTTTCTCATGCAACGCAAGTAGGAGTTTCTGGACACTATTTAAAACATCTCAGGAGACCTTTAGCTTAATATCTAGGTTAAACTTGAGCTGGTGATTGTGTTGTCCCCTGCTTTTTCTCCGTCTCTCTGACAAGTAGAGCTATTCATGACAGTGGATGGGGCTTGTTGCCGTTCCCCCATGGGTCTTGGCAGCAGGGTTGCACTAAGAGCTCATACCCACAAATATTTCACATTTTCGAGCTGTGACTTCAGTGGGCTCTCGCGCGGCGTTAAGATTGCTCTTGCCAATCTGTCTTCATAGACTGGTTCTTAAAGCTGTGTATAGTTTAATAGCTTTATGCTCTTGGAAAACTGATTTGTGAGCAGTAGCTTTATGTTTGCTTATGTATAGAGTTTATGATGTGAAACAAAATGCATGTTTTTCTTAGAGGCCAAACAGAACAGCTCAGCTTTCAGTCTCCAAATAGCAGCCCAGATGATAGATAATTTTTTTTGTTGACAGCTGGTACAACATGCTGCTAATACAACAGTAGTTTATTACACATTAGCAGCAACACATCGCTGTCTCAAAGCTCTTTGGCATGCTCTAATAAATACCACTTTAAAGCACAAGGCAGATTTCTCCGGCATGCAGCAACCCTAACTTAGAAGGAGACGGGAAAGTTTGGCGCTCGCCCTATGGCTTGGCCAAAGGAAACTGGTGGTGTCAGTGGTCCGAAGCCTGCATTAATCCTGAGTTTAGAATTAGGGCCTCTTGCTCACAGCACTTCTGCAGCTTAAATAATCTCATAGAAAATGCCTTGCGCTAGCAAGTGTCTCTGGCATTCCTGATAGCTCATTGAACAAAATTAAGAGAAGCAACGTGGTGTTTTTTTCTGAGCTTGCTACTGGGCAAGCTACTCCACCCCYGTTATGCAGTTCAGTGCTTTTCAGAAACTGGTCCAAAAAGCATTAGTATCCTTGCTTGGTGTTTTCAGTAACACATTTCACCAGGGACCATGTAGTTCTTCACACCTTCACCAACTGTGCAAGGTACCTCTTAATGTGAAATGCTTCCCATGAGCTCTTCTCTTCCCTTTGCTTTCTTCTGTACCTAGCAAAACCCCTCCCTCCAGTGCCCCCTTCTCAAATCTGGCCAAAAGATGAGTATTGCAACCCACCCAGCAGCCGGTCCAACTGCGGAAAGGCAGGAGGAAAGGAGAGAGAGAGACAGTCAGAGGTTGCAGACTCCTTTTCCTCCCTCACCCCCTTTCCRTGGCTCAACGTTCACACGGTCTTCTGTGGGAAAGTGCTGCGAGAGACATGAGCTCCTTTCCTGTGGCCTCGGAGGTAGAAAGAAGGCAGAGCCAGAGCCGAGCTAATGAGACCCTGCTCATCTCTCCAGGATTGTAAATCTCCTCTATCCTCGCTGGCCCCGTCCCCCTGAGTTTTAGAGCCATAGGAAAAGCGTAGGAGTAAATATTGTGCATACGTAACAAGCCTTTAGACTCTTGTTTCCTGGACTCTGGCCTTCCCCAGCAGCRCTGGTGCCCCGCTGTGTAACGAGGGATGGCAGCTCCCTCGTCACATCCCTCCTTGGTGGCCGAATGGGGCTGTGGGGTGGCCCTGCTCCTGCCCCCCACCAGCACGTCTGGCTGAGCTGCAGCCTTGCACGTGCCTTGCCTGCACTAGAGCAGCATCAAGCACTGAAAAGCAATAAAATAAGAAGGGCTTTATGTGTAAGGGTTTTCCGAGATCCGATTTCACACTTTCTCTCCTGGCTCATGTAGTTTTCTGTTTCCCCTGTCTGTTTTGCGGGGTGTTTTAACTGCAGGATTTTTAATTCATGTTCTTTCATGCTGATGAGAGAAGGTTTAGTTTGACACTTGGCTCTTGTGTTAGAGGGAGGAAATCCTGGCCTGTCCAGTTGTGCATGCTTCATTTAATGCACTTGATAAAAATGTAAGGTTTTGCCATCACAGAATCTGTGCTACGGAAGGATACATCCAGCGGCCACTCTAACTTAGAATCATAGAATCGTAGAATTATTAAGGTTGGAAAAGACCAATTAAATGTATTAATTAAAATGTTAACTTGTTAACATTTTTAAGTCTATGTGTAAATTAAATTATATTTGCTGGTGATTTACATGTGATTGATGTTGAGAATCTGATCAGCTTCACCAAACCCAGCTGTTAGGTTTCTGGGTAGCAGAATTTGGTAGATGGCCTGAAAAGTATTATTTTGGTGAT
The DNA here is from genome assembly GCA_035582835.1 of Phoebastria nigripes. Taxonomy (NCBI): domain Eukaryota; kingdom Metazoa; phylum Chordata; class Aves; order Procellariiformes; family Diomedeidae; genus Phoebastria; species Phoebastria nigripes. The sequence continues at coordinate 174,161 of JAYKAV010000866.1, read as the reverse complement.
GCATAACCCTGGCTTCATAACGTGAGTGTAGTTATGCTGACTCCTCTATGACTCCATGAGTCTATGAGTCTTCTATGACTCTATGATTCCTCTATGAAGTGACCATGGTCACTCCACCCAAAGGCTGGTCCGTGGCATGGTTGCCCGGGATTGTCCAGCAGCTGAGCTGACAAGTCATCTCTGGTTTCCAGTACCTCTCCTGGAAGTTAACCTGTTTTCTAAAGCAGCACGTCCATGTGGGAAGCATGCACAGCTTCTTGGCAGCTTTTCGAATTTCCCAAGCACCTGCATCAGAATTAATGACAGCAAAACTAATTGCAATGAGTCCTTGTGATGAGTTCTCTTCAGCGAGGGGCGTGATGGCACGGTCCCATCCTCTCAGCCACCTTCTTGCGCTGCTTGCTGAGTTTAACCTCACATGTAAAACGTGTTTGTTGCACCTCAGAGAAGTAACATTTTTGCCTCACGTTAGTTTAGTGTTTTTGGCTTTTCACAAAGCTGCTTGGAGCCATTGTTGGTTTTCAACAGGTCAAAGTACCATCTCCATTTTGTTTAATACTCACCAAATCCTCTCATGTGCCGGCTGAATATTCTCCCATATGTTTCTTTTGAATGTACACTGACAGGTATAAGCTGATCCATACGTACCCTGAATTCTATCTGTTTACATTTTATTGCTTTCAGTGCTGGTATCATTTTTGGTACCATTTTGGCCTGCTGTGTGTCAGTTTAAACATCAATCACGGGTGCTTTCAAACTCACCTCTTGCTGCAGCTTTTCTGTATCTCCTGGTCCTCCCCGTAGCTGCAGTCTGAGGGCTCTGCTGGTGCTGGCAAAATCTCCCAAGGATGCTCTTGCATCTTTCCTCGCCGTGCGGTGCTTGGTGTGGGTAACAGACACGTGCTGTGCTGCCTTGCGGGGCTCGGAGGTCTTCGAGCTGTTCTGCCATGGAGGTTTTTCACCGTTGCTGTGTCCACACAGCCAGAGTCCCTACAGTCCCATACAGGCAGATGCCTGGGTGGCTTCTTTGACTTGATGAGTCTTTCCAGCTCTTAATAAATGTTAATTGTGGGTCTTTAGGAAATGCTGGTCTGTGTTGTTCTTTTTCAGTTGTGTCCCAAAGCTGACCTGCAAGCTGGCTGCTGAGGAGGCATTCCTTCAGCTCCAGCAAAGACCATCTTCAGCTTCAGCTGGTCACCAGCGTTGCTAGAAGAGGATGAGACCAGAAAATTCTGWTTAAATATCCCAACACCCTCAGATATTTCACTTCCACAGGAGTGCAGTTGGCCTCATCTTTGTAGAATAGGTAACTTCCTAAAAAAAGAGCCAATTCTGGAAAAACTCACTGTTGGCCGCAATAACGCTACTTCTGCTACTTCGCCCTCGGGTGAAACGCCTTGCTAGAGCACCATAAAATCACATTTCCCCACTGATCTTGGAGTGGATATCTTTGTGAAATGCTCGTGCTAAAATGCTGCCATACCTCCAGCCTGAAGATGAACATCAAAGCTTTGCCCATGGTTCGGAGTGGGAGTAGGACTGTGATGAACCTGAGCAGAGTGCGAGCGTGTGGGGGCGTAGGAACTGATTTTGTAAACTCCCATGGTACACAAAGAAATTCACAAAAAAARTATCCAAAAGAACTGTATGGCAGGGAAAAACCCTACTTTTCTCCCCAGATGATTAAATTCTTCTGTTGTGAGACATAGTCACCTTAAATGTGCAYCTAAAGACAGCCAGATTTTACCCTTATTGGGCTCTTTGTTTTCCTTACCACTTTAGGAAAAAAAAATWATCCGGCAGTATCAGCAGCTCAGTTTGCATCTTTGGGAGGATTTTCTCCCACACAGATTTCTACAGTTAAGAGCATTGACACCAAGTTATTGGAATTTGCTGTCTGTTGTTTTTKTTCTTTTCTTTGTGATTAAATGGCTCAACTTCAGAGGATGGGCCCTGGGTGTATGGGCTGCTTTGTTTATCCCTATCAGGGATGGGGATGGAAGGGAAGGGAACATGCACTAAAATAGTGGGCAATCTCGACTGGAAAATATTTAAATATTTAAAATGTCAGATCCATTTTAGTATTTTTTTAATATGACACATCCACAATGGCTCACATTTAATTTCTGGAGTCTATGGGCTTGTGTTTAAGACTAAAACAAGCTTTTCTCCCAGTGATGGCCGGGCCATCTGCCACTCTTCCCTAGTCCTCATGGCTGGATGGCTAAATAAGGAGGAGTCATTCAGCTAACCTCAGCATCTGCCAATTGTGCTTTCTCAGTGACCTTTCCAAAAACTGACTTCTTTTTGACTAAAAATAAATTTTACATTACTAAGCCGAAGAGGCAGACTTCCCTATGCATTTTGAATAACGTCTTTGTTTCGAAGTGTCTCTTGGCTCCCATGTAACGAAAGTCTGACATTAAAAAAAGGTGTTTTAAATTGGTGCTGAGTATTGGTTGATACTCAAAATACAATAGGACAGTTGAGCTTCTGTGCTATCTTGTGACATGCCTTATTAGCACCTCACGAAATGGAGGGGAGGGAGAATAAAAACACTCAAACATTTCTGGAAACCTTCCTTGAGCTATTTTTTTATGCAGGAATTTTCACTTTCAGAGTGCCTCCGTTTCAAACCATTTCACCATAACGACGCATCTAACTTTTGATGAAAAATTTTCAGGCAGCTCTTATTTCTCAGGCTTCTTCTCTCTTTCTACCCAGGGGTGAGCAGTTGGTGTGGCGATGATGATAACCAAAATGGGAAACAGACTCTGAATTGATCCACTTCCTCAACCCCTTGGGGTTTGGCATGCATACATATGTGTGTGTGTGTATATATATATACACACACATATAACAGCTTGGCCTGAAATATGACAGTGATGGTCCTTAAGATGAGAGCTCGGTAGCAGAGGTGAAGCTGCAGAAGCAGGGAAGGGGCAGGTGGGATTTCGAGGGCGCCAGGCTGTGATGGTTTGCTTTCTCAGCTTCTGCCATACAACAGAGTTCAGTGAAGAGCTTCCAGAGCCAGAGCTACACGAGCCAGCGTGTCTCTGCATGCAGTACCATGCTAACAGACTGGAAACTGGGCTCCCAAAATCGTAATTCCTGCTTTATATCTGTATGTAAAAATGCATTTGCAATATGTGTCTGTTAAATCACTGATATCATTTTAGATGGTTTCCTCTACAGCTTACAGACCATTTCCCAAAGCCAACCCAGTTCCATTGTATCTTTTGCCTCTTGTAATAAATACTTTCAAGAAAAATATTAATTTTTCCTGGCTTTTGTGAGAGCCAAATGGCAAGATGACAGACCTGCCAGCCTTGCAGATGTAGACTTTTTATCAAGAAGGAACACTGCTATATGGTAGCGATGTGTGGTTGCAAACTGACCATGCTAAAGGGAGAATGCAAGAAAACTGACCTCTCTTAGCTTTGCTCAGGCAAGGGCTCGGCTTCTCTTTTTGCCTATTCTTTGGCTTTTCTCCAACTGCTGTGTTGTTGAACTTTTATTTTCCCCATAATCAGGCTGATATCATAGGGATTTGCATGGAAACTGATGCCCTCAGCTCATCTCAGTGCCAGAATTACAACAGTCTCTTGTTCCTAATGGAAAAAAGATGTAAAATCTCCAGACAGCCCCAGTTCATGTGGTGAGTGATTTGCTAGCCTATATGCAGAGCCCAGTTTGATGCCTTCATCTAATTTCATGAAACCAGAGGAGAAGTAGGAAAAAAAAAGTATATATTTTTATGGTATGTGCGTGTATACATGTTCATCGGGTCTGTGTTTCTCTGCTGCTTCTGTTTGCAATCTCCATGGGACTTTGCCTCTGCCACCTGGGCGATCCCATCCTCTTTTGGGCTGTGTGAAGAAAAGACCCCAGGATGCTTGGTTATCCCCAAAGGGAGCAAAGATGCCTTTGTTTTGGGACCCTACAGCTATCTGCTGCTGTGTCAAGCTCCCTGCAGATTCAGGCAAGCATCACTAATGGCTTCTAAGTTTTACTGAAGTTGTCGGGTACAGTGTCCAGCCCTTTTGGGGGTTAACTTCTTGGTTTAAAGGAAGTTTGACCCCCAAACTCTACCAGCTGAAGTAAGCCATTCCTTCTCCATCTAGCAGTAGGTAAAGGGAGGTTCAGGAAATGGTAGGACTGGTAGAATGAAAACCCACTAAAAGCCTCATGCCCTCTGGCTTGGGTACCCTCATTTGGTACCATCAAAGGAGGGCTGGCAGAAATGGGTCCTGAATCACGTTCAGATATGCTGGATAGATAGATTATAGCGTTAATAATACTGTCACTCATCCAGAGGAAAGAAGCCGATGGGTAGGCCTTGTGTGTCTTGCCCCTTCTAGCATATTTAGTTCCTGGCCAAAGCTTWGGGAAAAATAAACTGCTTTTAACAGAAGCTTGCCCAAACAACACCCAAATATTGACACAAGGCTGTTGCTGCATGGCAAGATTGAATCTACCTGGCTTGTCAGCTCACTCCTTCGGAAACCAAGCCGCAGTCCAAGCTGCGAACAAGCCGTAGTGTGACGCTCCCGCCTGATGCAATTTGAAGCAGCCGATGCAGGAATGTGCACCGGAGAGCCAGCTCAATAAAAATCAAGACCTACTTTAGCAGTGGATTATGTGTAAGCCACAGTCATTTCAGCTTTCAAAGGCTTGGCTTCAGACCACTTTTTCCTATTTAGCTCACTACTTGCTCTAACCAGAGCTGAGAAAGCTGCTGACTCCGAACTGTGAAACCTCAGTGACCCGGATGAGAATCTGATGTGACTTAGTGCCAGCGTTGTGCTTGAAGTTACTGGCTGTCGTGTAGTGATGTTCAAAAGACCCCGAGTTCCTACGCCTGACCCCATGTGAGAGTCTCTCCTGGCGGTCCCCATCTGCAAGCCAAATCAACCCAAGTCCCTAGCAATTTTAGGGAAATGATGGTGGTTTGAAATAATAGGCTTCACATGGGTCCTTTTCCTGGGCATGTAAGCTTGAGTGGATGGTTTCTCCTCCTACACACACACAGGTATTCTCTCTTTATAAACCATGCAGAAACAGTCCCTCCCATTTATGTTTTTTTGGTAAGCTTGCAACCTTGAGGGCTACAAGATGCTTCAGTGAAAGGAAATAGAGAGTTTCGAGGTGTGCGTGGGGAGGAATCCTGCCTTTTTCTTGTGGGTGCTAAAGTTGCCCAGTATCTGGGGCTTTTTGGCTGTTGGGTCTGCAGGGGTTGTGGGAAGGGGCAGTGGGTGGACGTCTGCAGCTCTCTCCTTGCCTCCATCCTGATGCGAAGGGGGTCTCTGAGGAGTGTCTGCCCCCCCGGGGACACCCCTTGCAGGCGCYGAGATTCCCCCCAGATCCATCAGCAGGCACAGCAGAAGGGTCTATTTTCACGTGTGTCAAAATTAGGGACAGAAAAGCAGTATTTATTTACGTAGTATGTGTAGGTGCTTTTCTGGCTTTCTTGGGAGACCTCTTTCCACTCTCTCCCCCCCATCCATCTTCTCCTCTCCTGCCTCCCGTGCTCCCCCCTCGCATCCTCCCTACAAATTACTCTCACTATCAGGGATTGGGGCTGGCAGGCTCTCCTGCGGCCGGAGGGATCGGCCTCAGCAGCTGTGCAAGAGCCGGGGTGGTGCAGTTTGGGTGTCCTCCAGGCCCCTGACTCACTGCAGGGGGGTGCGGGGGGGCGACCGCATCCAGTTTGAACTCCAGGCCCCTTTCCACCTCTTTCTCATCCACTTTTGGGTTTTAGGATTCAGAGAGGAGGAAGGGCTCTCCGAAAGGGACTGGGGCTGCAGATGGATGCCATCACGCCCCGGCACGGCACTTCCCACCCGCCCTGCTTGGGAAAGGTTGTGTGAACATTTTTCTCTGCCTCATCAGCTGTGTAGTGTTGCTTTAGCATGACTCAGGAGTGATTGACTTTGCTTGAAATAAAGACGCCTTGCAAGCAAGCATCCCTCTTCCAGAAGAAGGTGACTCACTGGAGATGTGCCTCCTCCCTTTTCGGGTGCAGCCCCCAGCTGTGATTCCCTTCAGAGCCCTTTTTGGGTTTCTTTCACCCCAAAACATGTGCTGACTTTGAGAAGCAGATTTCAACATCCCAGGCAAAATTCTGCTCCCATGCACCGCATGTGGGCCAAGTTGCTCCTGCAGGCCACATCCAAGTTCTCCATTTTGGATTGAGTTCACATGTCAGACAAGGGTTAAAAGGCACTGTCATGAGCATTTACTCTGATTTTCTGTGCTTAACGTACACCCTAGGATTTCCTCCAGTATTTCTGCTCCAAGCCTGTAGTCTGGGGCTGGTCGAGGACACAGGTCTGCAGCCAAGATCTGAGGCAGGGGCCTGTCTCTGTGACTGAATATTGGCAGCAGCTGATCATAAAAGTTCTCCAGCACGTGAAAAGGCTTCCAAGGCTTTTAAATTACTGACTGCATTGCTGCTCTTGCTGACAAAAACTTCTGTTTCTGCAAGATGTGGATGCCGAAACCAGGCAGGGGGAGAAGACGCTTGAGACAAGGAGCCACAGCTGCCTACAAGCAGAGCACCAAGCTGGTTTTAGGCTCTGAGACCCAGTACCTAGCTGGAGGGAAGTGCTGGCCCAGGGTCAGCACCTAGACCCTACCCCGCTCCCGAACACCTCACTGCTCCCAGCGAAGCACCTTTCTCAGCATTGCCCTCCAAGGATCCCTTCCGAGGTGTCTGCTACTGTGCAAAGGCAAGGGTCTCCTTGGTGCTCAAAGATGCCCCATGACCACCGGGCTTTTAAAAGTACAGTACTGCAATGCAGAAGTTTTTAATGAAAAAAATTGGAAATCAGTTCTTAAAAGATGCTGCTTCACTCCCATAAAGTGTCACTAATGGTGACAGAAAAATCAATATTCATAGCCATTTCTTTTCATTGCAAAAAAGTGGAGACTTAGCAGTAAATTACAGCCAGGGAACCGGTATCTTCTCACCCTGGACATGTGCACCATGGCTTGGCTAGGTGTCTTTCCAGTCCACTTTTACCAACATTAATGGTGCCCATGGAGATAAACCTCTGCGATAGAAACGTAAGATTTAGCTTCAAATTGACTTTGCATGGGAATAGCAGCTGTAGAATAACAGTATTTTGTCTTAAAGGTTCACAAACATAGGGCTTGGGTTTGGAAAAAAACATGTTAAATTAGCATATAGTCTCTTTTTGCCTCACACTGAACTGCATCCATCAAGGAGATAGATAGCTGCAGCATGCAACAATGTGAATAAAGGAAGTTGAAAAATCTATCTATTGCTTTATGTAGTCCACTGAGAAAGGAGAGCAYGCTTGGGAGCAACAGCCCCACGGGGGCTGAGATGTTCGGGTTGAACAGTCTCCTTAGGAAGCTCAGGGATGCTCTGAGAAACAGCAAGAACAAATTAGCTCGCTTCTGAAATGCAGCATCCTCTTGACTTCCCAAAGGAACGGTGGGTCCTCAAGGTTGCAGTGGAAGGAAGGAGTGGTTTCATATCCCCCCCAAATCTGGTGTAACTGTGGGCTGCAGCCCAAAGGGTGGCTCCCCTCTCTCCACCCCCACGTGTCCCCTCCCAGCCCTTGGGTGGGAGTCGGTGATGACCCACGCACATGGTGCCCCCGGGCTGTGCTTTGCTTTGGTGGGGTTAGTGTTCTGTTTGGTTCATTGACTCATTCAGCATGCCCAGCAGCCCCACAGAGGCCCTATGTTGGCTTTGCAAGGGAAATGGTAGTCACTTGGGGCTGGAGCTGGGGCTATGTCTGGGGAGGAGTGAGACCACTCCTCTCCTCTTCCCGCTTGCCAGGGACCTGCAGGTGCACCAGATCAGTCTCAGATGAGTGTGGGGCCATAGTAGGAGTATTTTTCTCTCTTCTTTTTTTTTTTTTTTAAACAACCCCATCTGAAACTGTAGTGAGGTAAGAGCTAATCCTACTGCAAACTGTTTAAATGACAAATGTTTAAACATCTGAAGTTGGTTTTAAATGAAGCAAAACCACAGGAGAAGCAGCAGTCACTGCCTGTGACTTTACAACCTGAAACCCAAGTGAGCTTGGGCACAGCAGAGCGTTTTCACAGGGGAAGAGAAATGTCCCCTTCCTTTCAGGCAGTCCTGCGACTTCGTGTGAAGATTTAGCCTCAGCTGGGAAACAAATTGAGGCATGGAAGAAGATGAAAAGCTCAGTTTCTTCTCTCTGTCCATGGAAGGAGAGGGGGACGCGTGGGGCTGAGCTCTGTCACTGCAGAGCAGCCAAGCAAATGGCAGGAGATCGGTTCAGCTCGTTGCTCCATCATTTGCATATATGGCTTAGATTTGAATACACACATTTTGATACTGTCAGGCAGAAAAAAAATCTGTGGTGTAGTTACTGCAGCTACTTGTATTCTTGTACTTAGCTAATGCTTGAAAAAACGTGTTCTGACATGGACATTGGGAAACGCCTGGGGTGGTGGGAAGGGGGATCCCCGGTGGTCCTTGGCACCGGGTTGAGGGTGGTTATCAATCCCTGCTTGCTGGCCAAGTGGCAGCACCGCAGGGCTGCAGTGCTGCTCCTTGTCCCTGTCTGAGAGGCTGGAGTCTGGCGAGGGATGATGTGGCTCGTCATGCTCTCTGTTTTCAGCGAGCCCTCGGTCCGGAGCTGCCCCGATCCGAGTCAGGCTGCACAGAGCCCCAGACCAGGATTTGTGGCTGTTGCGTTGATGCGATGGGGCAGTACTGATGGGACAAGACTAAATTATATATCCTGCTCTGGAAGGATTTCTGGCACCATGGAAAATCCTGCAGAAGGAGGAAAACATCATTAAATACAGTGCTAAGAGTACATGAAGGGGACTCCAGCTAATGGAGAACCTGGTCATCTCCATTGTACTGCATACAGGTGATCTACACCAGTAACTTATTTTGCTACCCCTGTTCCTGCACAATTGCGTGACTTTAAGTAATCGCACCTCATCTAATTGTGACTTTCTGGATAGTTAGTCTGATACATTAATTTATGGCATACCTTGCTGCCTTTGCTGAGCTTTTTGTGCTGAGTATGTCCCCTCATTTTTATCTTCTGACGCTCAGTCTGCAAGGAGCCCTGCTCCTGCCTGAATAACATGCTAACCTTGGACACCAGATGCTTGTTCTTTTATACCAAGATCCCAAATTATCTCTGGTGAAAGCTGATATTGTCTTAAGTCCACTGAGTCCAATATAAATGATGCTCTAGCCTTGGAAATATGAGGCTGCCGGCAGATTCGACCTCAAGCTTCTCTTCCCCATTTGTGAACAGGCGGCCAGAAATGCTCCAGCACCTTCTCCAGCACCCCCCATCAGCTGCCTTAGACTTTGAGGCATCACAAAGGGGGGGAAAAAAGCTCTCCAGACCTTCCCAGCAACCCATCTGTGAAATGCCCCAGCTGGAACCAGTTTGTACAGATTTTGCAAGACACTTGAAAGACTTCGAAACTGGTGGTCCAAGGCTTGCTCCTCAGTGGTAATAAGACTCATGCAAGTAAGAGTCTTTGAGGACATGCTCAACTAAGTAGGAACAAACACATCATGGTGGATAATATGAAATCTGGAGGGACTTTTAAAAGGATATTAAAATATTTAATAATGACAAAGTAGCTCAAAAAATTGCCAGGGGAACAGCTCCCAGTCCTACCACTGAAATGCTGTTTGGTAAGAAAGGTCAAATAGCAAACTGCTGAGGACAGACATACTTAGCCAAAAATCATGTTATCTTTCAGGACGGTGTCTCTGATTCACTCAGGTCAAACAGTCATCTATGTTTTTGTCTGCCTTCCTTAGACGTGAACATTTTAGGAAGCTAAAGCTATGACAAGTATTCAAAACACATCAATGAGACTCCAAATTGTCTCAAACCTGATTTCAGAGAAGACATCAGAAATTATTATTCTTGTCTTTGCCTTATGGCATTTTAATCCTTTGCTTGACTTGTGTCATATTTTTAAAACTTTCCCTGCAACCAGAAGGGCTGGAAACTTCACTTAAAAAGAAGGGGGAAATTTCACCCAATGTGGTCTCCAAACAGACTTTCATGATCTCTGAATAAAAACTGAGAGCTCCAAAATCAATAAGCTGGAGCTCAGAAGCAGGAAAAAAAAGTGTTTCTTCAGTTATGATCAGAGTTAAGCATGGTGGCTATGGCTTTGCCAGGTGCTCTGTGTGCCACTGTCTTTGCTGGCGTGTAGATATTCACTATCTAGACAGGTTTCTTTCTGAAGTGCTGTTAGGCAGGAATTTCTCAGTTTGCTCTCTTCTAGCCTGAGATTTAAGGAACTGCTCAGTAAGTCATTCTGGACTTCAAATAAGCTCTTTGATTTCACCTTACGCCTGTCGAGCAGATGTTGTGGCAGCTATATGTAGGTCCGTGGTGAGCAATGACAGTCATACAGGTATTTACAGCTCTTTTTGTAGCCCTTTTGTAGCTCTTTCACAGCATTACAAGCCAATTCTCACCTTCTTTCCCTTCAAATATTTCCCAACGATGAGACACTAGTTTTGGCCCCATATGCTTTAGATTAGATATTAGGAAGAAGTTCTTTACTGTGAGGGTGCTGAGACACTGGAACAAGTTGCCCAGGGAGGTTGTGGATGCTCCCTCTCTGGAAGTGTTCAAGGTCAGGTTGGATGAGGCTTTGAGCAACCTGATCTAGTGGAAAGTATCTCTGCCCACGGCAGGGGGGTTGAAACTAGATGATCTTTAAGGTCCCTTCCAACCCAAACCATTCTATGATTCTATGATTCTATGCTGCAAATCACATGCAGCCTCTTCTTGCATTCACCATAAATACAAACCAATATGTCACTCGCAAGCTTCCCAGAAGGTCAGGAGCTGCACTGTCATCTCACACAAGCCCCCAGATATATTCAGCAAATAAGGGCAAGCCACACCTTTGTTTTGTAATGATTTTGTCCAACGCAAAGGGACACAAATATGCCATTTTCCGCCTTTTGTATTGTACCACTGTGTATGCGGGGACTTTTTGGTGGTTTCAGAGATGGTGTCGTACAAGCCAGTATATCATATAGGCATAATCAAATACTCTCTCTGTACACAGAAAAACAAGTATGGCCAGAAGTATGGGTAAGCAGAGCTGTGGCGAGCTGGGACAACCCAAGAGTGCAACAGCTCTGCCGATCTCGTCTTGAAAAACGTTAACGCCAGCTGTCAATGAGGCTTCGCAGCTCTTTCCAAGGCTGGAAATGTAAAATGACCTTCTGTGAGTCCTGTCCTGTGCATTTCTTCCCAACGTGACCATCGCCCTTGAGGAAGTGCTTTGCCAGAGGTGAGGTACTCATCCACCTGCAAAGGTAGAGCCTGAAAAAGCTCTTTGGTGGGAGAGACATCTGTGTTGGGGAAGGGGGAGGAATGGTCTGCTGAAGGAAGGCTTGGTAGTAAAATTTTTTTTTTTTCTGTTTTTTACAGGCAGGAGCAGCTGACAAATCCATCCCGTCTGTGCTTTTTGTGTGGCGTTATAAAATTAGAAAGTTGTTTTTCAATGAACATGAATTGCTGAAGAACACAAACTGAAGTGCCATAAATAGTGCTAGGGTCTTTGGAGCCACAAAGAGGAGGCTGTTCTGGTTCTGCTGGGAGATGCCAGGCCTGGGAACACGGGTTTTCTTTGTTCGTACGCCATTATGCAGCAGCTGGCGTACTTTGAGCACGACTCCCAGATTTGCTTGTGCTGTTAACTCGGGATGAAGAGGAAATAGCAATGGGGGGCTAAGAGATCTGAGTCCTTCAACCCACCTGGGTCAACGGGGCAATGGTCTTCTGAGGAGACATGGGGTAGGGTAAAGAACAGGTCTACAAGTAAAATTTAGAAGGGGCAGATTATTTGAGCCTGCTAAAGAGTATTATGTTTCTGTGTTCTCTCAGGAGGCATAAAGAAATCCCAGTTCTTCCTCTTAGGAGGTACAGCTTGGTCTCCAATGTCCTTGTCACCATTGCCAGTGGGTTTTGCACTGGGGATGGTGGCAGCTGATGCAACGACGCACCCACCTGTAGGTTGTCCACCCCTCATGAAAACAGCATTTTAGTGCCCTGTTTGAGCTGTTTGGCTCAAAATGCAGCTGAGGAAGCAACAGGYGCTGATGGGGTTAGTGCTGAGCCCGGCAGAAACCCCTCCGTGCTTATTCCCCAATGCCAGGAAGGGCAAATCACAGGCAACTTCGGTTGGATGCAACTCCCCAAAGGTGTGACCTAACAAAAGATGGTTGAACTGAGCCCAAACACACACGAGACAACTGTAGAAGCCCGTTAAGTTTTATTTGTGCAAATGCACATCTTTGGGGAATCGAGATCCTGTCCTACATCCCTGTCTGCTTTTTGGATGGATGATGTCTCGGCTTGAAACTTGGAACTGCTTTCCCCCCAGGCTGTCCATGGCCGTGCCCCAGCTTCGCACAGCCCCTGCTTGGCTTTTGGCGTTGGAAATGAGGATGGTCATTAAAACCCACTGACCTTCAAAACAGCCCCAAACTAAACCCTAACAATGTTTTTAATAAAGGGCAAGGTGCTGGCTCTGAAGGCTTTTGTCTCGTGTACTGCATGCCAGATAATGGCACAAGAGATGCTTGTAAATGGGAACTTTATTAAACTTTATTAAAGGACTCGCAGGAGCAAGGGCTGCACCTTTCAGCCTCGTCATGGGAGAACCACTGCAATAAAACTTAGTTTTTAAACTAGGCTACGGAAAACAGGTTTAAACACTGTCAGTGTTTTTATTATATGGGTATGTATGGAAACATTTTCTTAACTAATGAGCACATGGTGAAATCGTTAATTGGTTTTAGGTGCCTGCGAGCCTCTGTGCATTGCACTGTTTAATTGCTTGCTCAGTTTTTAGTCTATGAACAATGCAGGAATAAATGCCCCGTGGAGCCAAGCTTGAGGACGGACAACCACAACGCAAGAGGGTTAGGTGCAGTTTCTCCAAGGAACAGTAGCCAAGATCTGGGGGAAAAACCTGCCAAAATCATCAGCTGAAGTAAGTAACTCAAGAAGCAGCTGGGCAGGTTTCCAGAGCTGCAGGGTATGAGGTAAAGCCATTAACAGGATTTTTGGTTTTAAGATAATGAGAGATTGGGAATTCCTGGACTCACAGGGCTTGGGAAATGCTAGAAACACAGACGTGGATGGCTCGCCTGGGGGAAGCGGGTGCAGGGGCTGCTCTGTGCCCACCACCTGCCTCCGCTGCCCCAGCGCCCACCCAGTTCCCTGCAGGAGGAGGTGCCTGGCAGGGGGGTCTGCACCATGCTGGTGCTCCCCCAGCCAAGGGAAGGGTGAGCTCCCCTGTTTGGCCTGGCCCCCCTGCCCGCTTGGCAGCCATGGGGCAACAGCTGGTGGTCTGCACCCAGAGGAGGATGGGGTTGCCTCCAAGGCAGGGGGTCTTTTGGGTATTTTTGTTATATTCCCTATTCTTCCAGTTATTTGGACAAAGGAGCTGGTTCTTTTCAGGGACAAAACTCACAAAACCGAGCCGGTGACCACAAGAGCACAACGGGGTGTCTGCTTGCAAATTGTAACTTCTGGGGTTTTAATGCCAAACTCTGTCCTTGCATTTGGAGGAGCTGGAGAGGAATTTTTGATTTCAAGGGTTTTGTGACAGGGTTGTGCTAAAAAGATGGAGGAATGCATAAAAATGAATTGGACGCTGACTGTAGGGTCTAAGTCTGGGCAGACCCAGAAACAGGTTAGTGTGTGCTGGCACCCTGCTGAATAGCCAGGACCTTGGATGATGGATTAGTCATCTTATTGAGCTTTTTATTTGTCTGTGTCCTTAGGTTCCTCCTGCTTTTCTGCACACCGGGGGCTGGAGCTGACCCTCTCAGATCTGACCCAGAGGGCTGCCATCCTGCTGCCCTTTTGTACCTGGTGGCCCCTGAGGGATGGGAGCCAACGTTTGCCATGCCCACCGGGAGAGAAAAGATAGATATCCCCTCAAAATCCTCTGATTGCTCTCTCCTTGTTCTTTTTTTCAATATGCATGAGGTACACAAAGCATAAATTAACAGAGCCCATCAGCCTAAATGAAGAGAGTCATCTTCAGATGGGCATGCAAGATGGAGCTGGACCTTTCCTAAAGCACTTTGTTACAATTAGGTTGTGCCACAACTGGCATGTCGGTAGCATCGCATCTGGCTGTGCAAGGGTTAATGCAATGGTAGGATGTGTCTTTGCTTTAAGTTTTCTTCATAAGCAAAATAAATTGTAATAAAATAACTAGCTTTCCAGAAAGATAAGGTTAAAGCACACTGCCAGCTGTGTCTTCACAAACACCACAGCATCTGAACTGAAAATAAAGTGTTCAAACCCCAACTATGTGTAATGGAACCAGTTAATTTTATGCCTATGGGTAAATTTTCTCTGTCTTTGCCTCCCTGAAGAGTTTGCTTCATCTTGGTGCCTTTCAGTGTTAACGAAGGCTCCATGACTGATGCAAAGATATTGGCAGTTTCAGTTACTAGGAAGGGATATTCAAATACTCAAATATTTGTATGCGCTAGCCCTTGTTAAATTAAAACTGTCTTAATCACAGGTTTGTTGCAAGAATCTTAATTCCTATCTTGTCCTAATGTAATCCTGTACCATAACACGTTAATGTCCTCTGAGAAAGCCCTTGCTTGTTTCATTTTTCCCCACTCTTTCCTGCATGAGGCATGCCTGCCTTACGGGGGCTTCGGAGCATACTGGTATATCCTCCCCGCTGTGGACAAGGCTGGCTGATTAGCATCCACAAGAAAATATCCCAAATAACAACAAATTCTCCCCACTTGCAGTGATCCTACTCAAGCAGGAGATAAGAAACGGGAAGAAASGGTGTATGACGTGAGCTATACCCTAAAGCAGAGGAGGAAAACGTTAGTGGCTACATCACTCGTTAGGGACGTGGATGGTTCAGCACGTTAGCTGGGTGGAAATCTGGCGGCAACAAGCATCGCTGCCTGGAGGGAAGTGGAGATTCGGGCCTGGAGACTGGTCCCTTACAGTGTAGGTCCAGGTCTAACATCTCAGGTTAAGAAAAATCTAAGGGCCAAGCGAAGGACACTTACCTAGTTTCGGACAGAGTGTGAAACTTGAGCAATTCAAAGGGGGTTGATTTTTTTTTTTTTTTTAAACCTGTAAGATGTTGGATTGCTGTTTTGAGGAAAAATGACTAAACTTTGACATTCACTGCCTTGCCAGCCTGAGAGTTTCTCATGTTCACACGCATGCTTTTCCTAGAAGAAATCATCCAGAGAACAATGTGCCTTTTGTTAAAAGCAGCCGGTTGAGCTAAATAATGCTGCTTTCAGACTCCTCCACGATAATGGAAAAAGCTTCGTGACCTTTTGGTTTGCTGTCTCCCATCATCTCAAGTTAGGCTGGACTTTGCAGGCTGCAGGGTGACAGACAGGATGCCCTGGGCCCTCTGAAGATGTGTGTTTGGTTTCTGGAGTATGCGCTGAGCAGGTTTCAGCCGAAAGCACAGGGAGACGCTGCCCTGCAAATGCACCCCTGGCCTCGAAGGGTGAGYGCGGCTGGGGAAGAGCTGCTGGGTGGGATGCGGGAATGCCAAGTCTAGAGTCCGACACCTCCTCAGAGCCTCTCTCCACGACACTTGAGAGGATTAATAGAGACAGAAAAGAGCTCTTTTAGGGTGTCTTCTTTCTCAGTCTGTGCCTGGGCACACTTATTCTCGACTACGTGCTTTTGTTTGCCTTAGCTTGGCCTTTGGATCGTTTACCTCCTCTTTCCAGCCAGCCCTCTCGTATCGATTTCTGTTCTCATTTATTTTAGCAAAATGAGTTCTCCTCTTCTGCTTTCCCTCGTCTCTCTTCATCGTTTTTGGTGGTGGTGGTGGAGGGAAGGATCTTTTGAGTTTTTGKTTTTTTTTCAGAGAATAGCTGCTTCCTTTTTTTTTCACCCTGCAAATCACATTACTGAGGCAACGTACTTTAGATGAAGGTGCATGCCAGTGCTAGAGAAGTAGGAAGCTTCTAAAAACCACACGCTGACTACAATTTCTGTAACGGATTTTGTCACAGGTGTGCTGTGTGGAGTATGCAAATAGCTTCTCAAAAGGCTCATGTGGTAGTTCGTTATGCTTAGACATTAATGTAATGACTTGCTTCAGCTGGCTTAGTGTAAATTACTGGCTTGTTTTAGCAAATCGCTTGTAATCGCTTTTAGTCAGGCCACCCGGACGATGCTGAGACAAGGGATCTTATTTAGGGGACTTGCACATACTAGTGTCTGAGATTTAACTTGTGTATAAAGTAACTGTCTGTCCAGCTACCAATCCTGAGCCACCTTAGATGGTGTCCTAAAGAGAAAGGATGATTAAAAAAAAAAGTCTAATAGGTTTTGACCTGCTTTCAACAAGTTAAAGCACCAGAATCTTTCAACTGCTTTGTAAATCATTGAGCTGCATTTATAGAGATGTTTTGCTTATATTTTGTGATTCCAAGTATTGGATTAATGACATAAGATACTAGTTTTAAATGATATCTTGGCCTTTGGCAGTATCTAGCTCTTCTCTAACAGAATAATTTATCTATCTACTCATTTGCACGTGGATAAAAATTCACAGTTGTTGATGAATTAAAAAGCAGAGGAAAAAGGACATCCTATGTTTTCATTGCATTATAAAAMTTATTAATGAGTTTAGAGCTATAACATCACATGCTAAAAGCCTAAATAAAAGAATTTGTACTTCTCGGCATCCAATGCACAAGCAGCATTAATGCTGGCCCATGTCTGGGTGTATGTGCTGCAGTTCAGTGTTTGGCTCCTTAGTGTTGCAGCATGGGTTTTGTGCTGTGTTAATCCAGATCTTGTGTATTTTAAGATCTTCTGCTTCCAACCTGTCCTGCCTGCAAAAGACCAGACCCTACAGAGGCTCCTTGGTCTGCTGGGACTATTTGCAGCAGAGAGAGGAGTGATTTGGGGGGGTGATGAGATTTTTTTTYCTGAGCTGGCACTAAAGGAGAGGAGAGCTTCGAGTTCTTAAATGCACCAAAACAAAGAGGGAAACCTGCTGTTTCATGGGCATGAAGACCTTCTTGAGTGAAATGGCAGAATGAGGTGACTTAAAAATGGCAGAATAACRGAGAATAAGGTGACTTCTTCTTAAAAAATTCTCTCTGTGGCACTTGCAGTGACCACCCCCATTTCACTGCCCCATCAATCTGTGCCTGTTCAGTGCTCAGCTACGACCTTCACAGCRAATTTGTGAAATCACAGCGAATTGGCGTTCCTCCCCGTCACAAGCTACATTAGCAAGAGCGGGAAAAGATCTCTGTCCTCTTCAAACGAGAAGATAACACCAGAGGAGGAGTCAGTGATGCCATGGGAAGCAGCTGCAGCCCCATGTGCACCAGGTCACCATGGCCCTGAGCGAGTGTGAACTGCGAGGCAGGGGCCTCTTTCGGTGTTCGCTCTTCCTAATGATTGCTGCCCTCAGATGTTGGCTTACAGCTAGTTTGGCGTGCCTCCCCACTACGGGCATGCTTGCCAGTCTTTGGCTGCCTGCATGCTCAGCCCTTGCACCATTAAGTCTGTGCTTAAACAAAAATATGGTGAAGCCAGGGTCTTACAGCAAATATATTGACAGACATAAGGTCTTGTTTTTCCTCTTGCATCTGGCTTGCTCTCTTGGAACCATGCCACATCGAAAGTGGGTCATGTCAGAAAATTAAGGGAGTGAGGAGGACTATGGCAGCTATATCTCTAGTATGATTTTGCTCATCTTGGGCACATTAGGTGATGTCTTGCTAAAGGGATGCAATGAGGTACTCAGTCCTTTCCCCTCAGGGGACAGGAGAGAAAGAGGATACGGAGTTTCGGTGTTCCCTGTGCACCCTCYGTATGGTGAGGAACACCAAGGGGGTTGGGGACAGCAGGGAGTGGGAGGCACCTGCAGAGCAGTTTCAGATAATTTGGATGGAAAAAAGTATATAGTAATTTTGGTGCATCAAATTTCTGCCGCACTTTCTGCTGCTGAATGCAAAGCTCGCAGTCTTTTCATTAAAATGGACTTTGGGCTTTCCCACGGGCCAGAAGCAGTGAATTAGGCTGGTGGAGTCCTGGGCTGACTCAACCCCCAGCTGGGGGGAAGGAAGGGGCAGTAGGGGAGCCGCTGGCGGGGTCACCGGCTCGGATGGAGGAGCGTGAGCTGCACCAGCCAGCGGAGACACCTAGATGTCCTTGCCCCTGCTAAATCTGTCCCTGCACTACCCTTCCCTGTACCACCCAAGCAGGCTCGGGGGTTAAGAAATGCTAAGGTTGCTCCTTTGCTACCACCAAATAGTGCGTGTGCAGCACTATGATAACAGGGAGGCATGTTCCTTGCTTCAACACTTCTCTGTAAATCATGGCAGGGGAGCATCCCCGTCCCTACCCAAATGCATTTCTTTAAAAAATACCAAACTTATTTATAATTGTCAATTTGGAAACTATAGTAGGTGACCTTATGGATGTCAAACCAATCCAAGCTGAAATGCAGATGTTGGTACAGATGGCATGGAGCGTGATTTAGTCATGACGACAGCAAAAATATCTGGGACACCATTCCTCATATCACTCTCCCATATAACACATTTTCCTAACCAAGTAATGCTATTTTTGGACTTTTTCCAAACCACCGT
The DNA here is from genome assembly GCA_035582835.1 of Phoebastria nigripes. Classification (NCBI taxonomy): domain Eukaryota; kingdom Metazoa; phylum Chordata; class Aves; order Procellariiformes; family Diomedeidae; genus Phoebastria; species Phoebastria nigripes. The sequence continues at coordinate 155,506 of JAYKAV010000866.1, read as the reverse complement.
CTGCATGTAATATTGTCATCTTACTCAGAGAGCCTGGCCAGAGAAGTTAACATAAAATACTCATTTAGTGATTTGAACTGAAAAGGCTGTTGCTAAGAATGGGGTTTGTATCAAGTCCTGGTATAAAAAGGACTTTTTTTTTTTTATATTTGTGAGATGTATTTAGTTTATAGGTGCTCACTGGATGTTTCCACCCTCAGTAAGAGGTTCCAGGGACTATAAAATTTTGGCTTGTGCTAGAAGGAACTAACTTGTATGCATTTAAAAAGGAAAAAAGCTCAGGAAACTCAGGGAACATACATGTTTTAGTCCAGTCCCCATGCCACCATTTGTCTGATGATGTTAACAAGCCTCAATTCATCCTGAACATGTGCCTGGGGTAGGGAAGGAGTTTATTTTCTGCCTGTTACTGATGAGGATGCTTAAGCACAGAGCTGAAGGGCTGAAGCCAATGGGACCATAATGGCTCCGATGTGGTGCTGACTTGAGAAGCAGAGATCTGTCTCTGAGCCTACCCTCCCTGGGTGAGGATGGTTTTGTGTTGCATGGTCCCCGCAGCGAGTCTCGGCCATGACGCGGCAGCATCTCACTCCTGCTCTGCGAGCTGAGTGTGCCTCCTCTGCCAAGCCTCTCCTGGCTTATGGGATGTGGTTTTTATTGTGGGTAATTTTATTGCTGTGGCCATGACTGACCGATCTTCCCAGCCCTGCTCCTTCACCTGCATGTTTCCACCTCTCTCCTGCCCATGCTTGCATTGGCGCTCAATACAAGCCAGTTCAGGAAGCTGAGCAGGTTGAAAATGAGGAATTTGTCCTTCTCTCCCCTCCCTGCCCTCTTCCCTTATGGTTGTTTTTGAACTGGGGAAGCTCTGGTGCCAGATTACACCCAGCTGGTAGGGATCTGCAGCATCGGGCAACCAGGGTCAGGGTCTAGTTTCCAGCCCTACCTGGCTTTGCACAGCTCAGCCTGTCCATAGCAAAACTTTGTGGTGGCTGGGGAATCCAGGGTCAAAATTGGAGATGTTTTTTACATTTCCAACTATCAGTATACCTATTGTGATTAGTTTTTTCTTGAATAGGATCTTCAACAGGTGTAGTGTGGAGGATACAGAATTTTTCCGCATGCAACCAATGCCAGATGTTCAGACTAATGATGCTGTAAGTAATGTTAAGGATATTTGTTTGTTTTTTTAAAGTAGATTTTCATATGCTTATTTATCCTGTTAAAAGTTGGAGAACAGATAGTCCTGAAAAAGAAGTTATTCAAATTTTATAATGCTGTCCTCATGTTTGAAAAAAACCCTCACCAGCATTTTCATCTTAAAGAATATTGAATCTCTTCTTCAAATCTTCCCACATACACTTATTTCCCAGAAAATGTAGTTGACTTTAAAACATTTTATTCAGTGACAATGCTGTTCACATTGTCACAACAATCTCAAAAGCAAAAGCACTTCTGAGTTAGGCGGTTTGTCACCTGTTTATTTTGATGACACTGTGAACTCTAGGTTTTTTTAAGCTCTTTGAAGACTGAACAATACAAATAAGCTTTTAATGCTTGTAATATCAGTGAATAACTTAGTTTTCCTCTTTCTCAGACCTGCTGATACAGAATAGATACTGTCCATCACACTGCAGCAGTGTGCATACTGAGAAATAAGCCACCAATAGAATCGTATTCATGCAGCAATTTTGCAAAAGGACATTCTAAAATAGCCTGCTTACGAATCAGTGCATGACTGATGATAAAGACAGACCTTTTCTCTTTTTAAGGGTTAAAATGTCTGCTGTAAAGCCCATCTCCTAGAAGATGGAATCCTTTTCCAGTTGAACAGTTTGCTCTGCAAGCGTTATTTTTTTCCTGGGGGAATTTGTTTGCTACAAACTGTTGTAAACAAACAATCACAGTTCATGAGCTAGAATCGGGAGATCACCAACATTCCCAACAAAGAGCATGGTCACGTCTAACAGCTACACTGATTTTTTTCCAATCGTCTTGGAAAAAATATCCCTAATAACAGAGTCCCATACGGTGTGGGAGGCATTTTAGTTCAACCGATGCGGGAGGGTCTTGACTTCACTGGACTATTCCAAAATGCTCCAATGCTTTGGGCATCAATATCTGTCATTCACTAACTATAAAGCCCAGAGCACCAATTCAGGGTTAAAGACTGTAACTTACCTCGTGTGATGTTCAGGGATTGTTGGACACCTATTACGTTGGATAAAATGTCTTCCACACGTAATGGACCATGTAAGATGCTTCCATGTGTTGAGTGCTGTTACTATACAGCATACACAGGGGCTGAGGGGGAGAAATGTTGACCCTCCTTTTCTAAAAGGTTCATTGTCAGGACAGGAGAGTGTGTTTGCTCTCCCCAGATGCTGGCAGAAAGAATAGTAAATGATAAAATGCAAGTTGTTTTTTTTTTTTTTTTTTTTTTTTTTAAGGATGGGGCCAGAATAGACATGCTGGCCTCAGAAGCAGAATTATCCAGGAGCTGAACAACAATTTCCATTATATTTACAGCAGACAAACTGAAGAGCTTTACCTATTTACACTAAAACAGTAGCATTTAAAGCACTAGCTAAACCCTGAACCTTTTCTAATCTAGAGGTTCTGTACAACAATTCTATTTTCTTATCAGCTTTCCAGATTCGATACACGGTTAGGAATTGTAGTTTTATTTCTCAATAAATATCTTGTACATTCTCATTTTTATAGGAATGTTATTTATTAATAAACATGATAATGTGCAATAGCCAACACAGCACAATTGCTTGTTTTTTTAATTAATTGTCCAAATTATTTTAATACCTGTTTTGTAATAATTAAAAAAAAAAATCTTAACTGTATAGATAAAGAAAACCTCTGGTATTCTTGCATCTCTTACCTGTACTCTCAACTAGGCATCAGGGTTCTTTTTTTGGTTTGATTTTGCACATATAATACAGTATCTAAATCTCCCATTGTATGCTTGTTTGCTGGAATATTACATCAGTATATTTGATCAGTGATTAGGATCTTTAGTCTTAATGTTATCAGGCTAATGGATAAGCTCTAGCATGACATTCACAATCACGTTTGACACCTAGTGTCGGTAAAAGAAAAGAAAGAAGTGGGGGAAAAAAAAAAAAAAAGACTGCTGGAGTCCAAGATTACGAGTCCCTCCTAACTCTCCTTGCACTTCATGCTAACCCATCACTTCTACACGTAGTTGCATGAAGCTGCTTGTGTCTCTAAATGTTGAACTTGCTTTGCTCTGACTGAAATCACATCTGCCTGGGCTTTCTGTATTTTTTTTTTGCACCTCAGTTTAATAATAATCCTAAATGACTTCGTACTGTTACTAACCAGATAGTGAATATGAACACATTGCATATATAAACAGAACTAGACTAAATTCTGCATTATAAGAGGTAGTTAAAATCACTACTGCTGATGTGACTAATGCTATCAAAGCATTAGCAATAGGTCAGGACTCTCTCCAACCGGCAGCTCTATTCATTCGCTGAAACAGTGCCTTTTCATAAAAACCAATGAATGCGAAAGTGCCTTAATAAGCTGTGAGAAGAGATGAAAAATACCTTAACATGCTTTCAGAGGGAATGAGTGACACACAACGCTGGTGCATGCGTTGCAACGAGAGCAGTCACTGGTGCTGCTGTTAGTTAAACAAAGCCACATTACTCTTAAGCATTTTACTCATTAAAAATAAATGCATATCAAGAAGCTCTGCAAGTCCCAGGGACATGAAAGAAGAGTGTTTGCTGAATTTCTGAGCAGTGAAATAACCGTGCCAGTCCTTGAGAGACAGGGAAAAGCACAGCTGCTGCTTTGATTTCCCTGGGGTAGCAATGGGCATTAAAGCAGGTGAGAGATGCACGGCCTGGGGAAAATTTCGCCCTGAATTTTAACAATTTAGAGAGACGCTGTCAGCTCAAATATGCTCTGCAATGAAGCATTGTTAAAAGCAAAACCCAAACCCCCTCCTTCTGAACTGGGGCGGTGGGGGGGGGGAAGTTTCATTCATTTCTTCTCCCTTTCTCTCAAAATCTACTGGGAACTGCTTCCACCCTCTGCCAGCCACCCTCCTGGCCGGCCTGGCCCCAGACACGGCCATATCCTGTGGGCCCACGAAACGTGAACTGAAACACAACAGACACCTCCTGAAACAAAGAATAAAACCAAACACTACAGAAAGGTAACTTTAAATAGCATGACATGAAATACAATTTACAGGGATAATCAAACAAAAAGTTTAAAATTGGATTTACCATAGAGTTTCCCTTAAATAACACTATTTTTTTACRATAAAGATAACAGTATTATACTGCATGTAAATCTGAGGTGCGAAAGTTTATCCACTCCAGTAATCTAGAAAGTGTACAGAACATTTGCTAATTAACTGTAATAAAATGCTTCTTTTTTGAAGGACTGTTGGCAATAAAAGCAGAGGTGCTGAAGGAATTTCCATGTAAAAACACATTTACTGACAGACTTATTAATATGCCAATTCTTTATTGTATTTAGTATCTCATCATAAGTTTACAGGACCAAGATATTTATATTTTGAAGCATACTTCCCCTTAGTCGTGTCTGTGTTTATGTGCGCGTACATGCATTTGTCCAAGCCAGGGATAACCTTCTCAACCTTCTCCTCCCAATTCCCTTCTCTCCAAACAGGAATTGCATCTTCAACCTCTTTGTTGCCCCATATATAGTTATCATAACAATACTAACAAGCCTTTGAAAAACGTCTTCCGTCCTCTCTTGCCATAAAGTTTCAAAGCTGGCCAGGCTTCGAAACACATCCTAAATATGGGACATTTCTGATGCTCTGGTAAAGATTTTTGCTGCAGGGCTGATGGAGTAGAGAATGACCACTAGAAACTGGACCCTTTAAAACACCAATGGTTGTATTTAACAAGAAATTAATTTGCCTCCTCCCCTCCAAATATACTGCTCACGGTGTGGTTTGAGCAACTGTGGGATTAAGAGAAATATTAGAAGTGAAGTATTGCAATTCCTCCTTCAGATTTTTATAAGTACTCTCCCTTGACTTTTTTCTATTCAGTTACCCTCAAATTAATATCAGCAGAGTATCAGTGATGATGCACACCCCCTACCCCAGCTTAATTAAATCATACATTCAATTCATCAAGTATTCCAGTGTTCCTGAGGCACTACAAGATATCTATTCTTTAGTAGATAAAGAGAAATTACCGAATCATGGGACAAGCCAAACACCTGCTGACTGAATTATAAAACAAGTCTTTACAATTGTCCTGGAAATTAAATATACCCCAACGCAGACATCTTGCTAAAATAAAAATAGATTTTTTTCCTCTTCCTTTATAAAAAAGAACTTTTTTTCTCATGCCTAGATCTATCCTCCAATTTCATCTTCAAAAGACCTAAGCAAAACAGATCATGAAGGAACTCTAGCAAAGTGTTAGTAACGTTTTTGTCTCCCGACTGAAAAGGCACCTCCACGTACTGAGGCCATCCCAGGGATTCTGGGCAACAGTGCAGCGGGACAGCATTATTGGTCATGCAAAGGAGACGTGGCAGTAGGTCCCTCCTTGGAAACGCTGGCTGTTGGGTTCTTAAGACCGTTTTGACCCTTTCCCCTTACTTTCCACAGGCAGAACCAAAAGAATCTATTTTTGTTTTGTTTTCCTTCTTAACAGCCACTTTCTCTAGATCTGACAACTCTGAGCACCGTGCCTGATCAGATAATGAATGTTTACACGCGACGGTCAGTGTTTCCAAACTGCTCCATTGTTCCCGGCATCCAGCGGTGAAGCCCCGATGCCCGTCAGGACAAGAAAGCAACAGCAGAGGAAGGAAGGGTTTCCTGCCTGACAAGAGCAGTCCTGTTTAAATCAGAGATGGAGTTAACTACCCATTCAAACATATGCACACAAAACACTGAAACAGATTGCCTGGCTCTGCCCTGCATAATACTATCAAATCCCAGCGAACCATGTTTAATARAACAGGGTGAGATGATACCGCAGTGCTGGCAACACGACAGGCGGAGGAATGATCACAAATTGTCCTTTATTTATTTGTCCCTCCGAAAAACATTCGCTGTTGCCATCCTGCAATTTACCTCTGCCCTGCTCAATTCTTTGAACGTGCTAAGTCGGTTGAGAGATTTTGGGTGAAATTTTACAGCCCGGCTGTCGCGCACATTTGGGTTGCTTTGCTGATTAGAGAATAGTATGTATTTTATTAATAACTGTGTTTATCCTCAGCTTTAGGGTTTACATCTCCAGCAGGAGTGGGTTTCTTCTTTGAATTCATGCACTGTGCCATCAGTGATGCTTAGGCACTTGACAACATGGTAGATGTGAAGATCTGCTGCAAAATTTGGGGGATCTCTTTGGTATCCATGGCAATAAAAGACCGACCTGCTGGTAGCGTCCTCTGCAGCCTAAGGAGCAGAATGAGGGACAAGACACAATTACCATTTCAAATTATCTTCCCTACCACAAGCCAGGGTTCCTTAAGAACGGCTGTTTTTCCTTTTGAATACCTTCCCAATCCATGCCGTTCACATCGCTGTCACCACGCAATTAAAGGCTTGGGAAAGCAGCAGTGGGAGAAAACACTGAGAGCAGCTAAGTCACAGAGGTCCTTTCAGCAAGACAATCAAGACTGTTTCTAGAGATTTCTATTCACATCCTCTTTCTGACGTGCAAAAACTCTGTTTTGATCAAGGTACCAGTGACCCCATGAGGTATTACCACAACTGGTTTTCTGAAGGCAGCTAGAGATTTACTCTAGAAATGAGGATATTTACTTACTCTAAATAGATTACCATAGCTCTTTCAGTTCAACACTGCCAGTGATTCTGAATGTGCTCTGTATTTCCTCTTCGAGATCGCAGCAGATTAGATGGAAAGGTATCTTTCTGCCAATATTAGCCTGACACATTTTTATTCACGGCTTAACCCCCCTTAAAAAGGCTAAACAAGATGCACATTACAAACCCCACCTCCCTCATGTCCAGTCAGCAAGCTTGGAATTTTTTTTTTTTCACTGCTTTTTAAAGGAGTTTATGCTCCACACCATTTCTCCAATGCTAAGTTAAGTCTCACTTTTAAAGTGAGCTTTAAAAAAGCTGCAACAGAGAATTCCCTTCTCCTTCCCCCACAGCAGTTACAGGAAGGCTTTGTCTAATTCTGCACTTCCACGTACATAGAAATGCATTTCAGCGACAGCATTGTGTGCATTTTCCATACCCAGTGAACTAGGCAATTATAAGATCTCCTCTTACACAGCAGGATATGGTCAATGCTTTTTTTTTTTTATTCCTAGCAGAAGTTAAAGGACCTTCTGTAATTATAATCTTTCAGAATGGATTCTTTTTTCATGCATAATGCAGCTCTGATGTACAGACCTGCAGACATGACTAACGCTGGCTGTGCAGCTGTATCTTTCAACCCTTTTCTGATTAAAACTACGTACCGAGGGCCAATTCCCTTTGGGCCTTCTCTCATTCTGCTCTAGTTGAAGACTTGAACAGAAGCAGAAAAGGCACTGTTGATATTTGTGGCTATACCAACTTTTTGCTGCATGTGCTGGTCCTTGGTGGATATGGGACATCACTTGGGACGGAATTCCCCTATTTTTCCCTGTGCCCAAACAATTTAAAGTAAAATTATGTAGTAGCACTAAAAATAAGCATATTGGCTCAGACTCTCCAAAGAATTTAGGTCTCTAACACAAGGGGAGTATCTGAGTCAAATTTTTAGCAGTTTTAAAGACTATTAAACTCCAGCTTCTCTTGCTTTAATCTCTTTTCTTAGGCCCACACACATTCAAACCCCATGCAATGGCATGCAATTCAAAGCAGGCAATGGCAAAGGCACCATGTCTCCATCATGACTATGTAGTGATACTACATACAGGGATAGTACACATCCTCCAGTGGGAGGACGGCTTCAGGTGCTCCCTTTGGATGCTCCGAATGCTCTGAACCAGCTGGCCATAACTGCAAGGACCCACGAACCAGTCTCCTTCCTGACACAAGTCAACGAAGCTGGTGAAGGGTCTGGAGAGCAAGTCTTAYGAGGAGCRRCTGAGGGAACTGGGACTGTTTAGYCTGGARAARAGGAGGCTCAGGGGAGACCTTATCGCCCTCTACAACTACCTGAAAGGAGGTTGCAGCGAGGTGGGTGTTGGTCTCTTCTGCCAAGCAACTAGCGATAGGACGAGAGGAAATGGCCTCAAGTTGCGCCANCTTTACTGAAAGTGTGGTTAAGCATTGGAACAGGCTGCCCAGGGAAGTGGTGGAGTCACCATCCCTGGAAGTATTGAAAAGACATGTAGATGAGGCGCTTAGGGACATGGTTTAGTGGGGCATGGTGGTGTTGGGTTGACGGTTGGACTTGATGATCTTAGAGGTCTTTTCCAACCTTAATGATTCTATGATTCTATGAAGTCAAAGCTACTGCTTCTTGATAGTACATAAAAAACCCAGAATGATGGATGAAAACTTGGACACGAGCTGACAGTGTGCGCTCGCAGCCCAGAAGGCCAACCATATCCTGGGCTGCATCCAAAGAAGCGTGGCCAGCAGGTCGAGGGAGGTGATTCTGCCCCTCTACTCCGCTCTGGTGAGACCCCACGTGGAGTACTGCGTCCAGCTGTGGAGCCCTCAGCACAAGAAAGACATGGACCTGTTGGAGCAGGTCCAGAGGACCATGAAAATGGACAGAGGGATGGAACACCTCTCCTATGAAGCAAGGCTGAGAGAGTCAGGGTCGTTCAGCCTGGAGAAGAGAAGGCTTCGGGGAGACCTTATTGCAGCCTTTCTATATATAAAGGGGGCTCATAAAAAGGACGGAGAGAGACTTTTTCCCAGGGCCTGTAGTGACAGGACAAGGGGCAATGGTTTTAAACTGAAAGGGGGTAGGTTTAGATTGGACATAAGGAAGAAATTTTTTATGGTGCGGGTGGTGAGACACTGGAACAGGTTGCCCAGAGAAGTTGTGGATGCCCCATCATTGGAAGTGTTCAAGGTCAGGTTGGACTGGGCTTTGAGCGACCTGATCTAGTGGAAGATGTCCCTGCCCATGGCAGGGGTTTGGACTGGATGATCTTTAAAGGTCCCTTCCAACCCAAACCGTTCTATGATTTTATGATTCTGTGATCAAAACCTTAGTGCAGAACACCAGCATGGGCAACTGTGCCTAACTTCACTGCAATAAAAGCATAGTTTAGATTTATGATGAATGGAAACAAAGAAAGTTAYATTAGGGATAAAACAAATATACTTACCTATCTGCCTGGCCTCCTAAGGATCCTATAAATATGGCAAAAGCATTGACCTGAGCATTGGTGGTCAAGACCTGGGCAAACCTTGATGGCTGAATACCGTATCGCTCGAGATTTGCATCACTCAAGACGATAACAAAATACTCGTCAGCCTCTTCCTTGGCGATTTCACGAATGGCATGCTCTGTCCCTTCCAAGGTATGGTCTCCACTCATGCAGAACTGAGCATGGGCGTGCATGATCTGTGTGCACAGCATAACCAAGTGGAAATATGTAAGATGACTTTATGAATAAACCTACATTTCAGCTGGCACGGGGGGAGCAAATACTCAGATATGCTACATTAGGGGATGCTTCAGAAATGTGGACAGCGCTCCAGGTACTACAGAAGGTGCAGCTTTTTGTACATAATACATCGTATTTTAAGACAGGCATCACTTCTTAAAACCGCAACGGGTCAAACAAACAAAATCCAYGCATGGACAGAATTAGACCGGACCTTAAGGAAGGTAAAATACTTCGATCAGCTGCAGTTTGAGTAGCTACATTTCTATCTATTTAAGGAAGAAAACAGGGCTTAGTTTCCTAATACTGTGACCGGCTCCTGTGTTTTTTACTAGACTTCCAAACCCTAATAGTGCTACAGTTGTTATCAAATATTTGACTCCTGTCATCGGTAGCAAGGTTTAAAAATGTTGAAACGGTTTCTTTGAGCTTTTATGAAATAAACACACTGTTTGCATTGATGAAGCTCTTTCCTATACAGAAGGCAACGAATTTTAGACATTAGAAAATCCAGTCCTTCTAATCCAAGTAACTGCTGATCTTTTAAAAATACTTTTTGAAGGAAGCCCAAATACACAGTTCTAACCTGTCAAGCTGCCAACCAGGTAAATCCTGCAATATACTCAATTTTTCTGCATCCTATTGCATTAAAGTCTTGACGAATACACTCACTTTGCAATTGTGATTTAACACATTTTGAGTCTAGCATTGACACATTTTCCCACTGCTACTGTGACACATCACTTTTTGAAGGTACCAGGCTAAATCAATGACCTGCTATCCCTCTACAGTTTAAATTAGTCACTTACGCACTAATATCACCACATTATTTAGGCAGAGCTATCTATATCACTGTATAATGCTTAGAACTTCCTATATCCTTTGACAGGCAGTCAAAATGACACATTTATGACACAGCAGTCCAGAAAAAGTCATATCTAGCTTCTACTATTTTGGCACAATTTATTTTCTGCCAAGTCTCTGAAAGGTCCTGTTTCAGCTTTATGCAAATACACAGATTTCACTTTCTTGTCTTTATTTCAGTCTCCTTATGTTTTGCATCCTGTGACCTCCTACAATTTTATCTTTGCAGTCACAAAATCCTTAATTACCCATCATCACTTATCTGTAGGATTTACCTTAAGAATCTCCAATCTTTGCTTATTGTTCTTGGGAACTTTGTCACTCCCAACCAAGGTGATGTCGAAGCCATCTCCGGAATGTCCAACAATATCATACTGCAAGAAAGAAACTTCATCAGTCATCTGTTAGTCACGAACGGCCCTTGGGTCACAATGACATGAGACAGACCAAAGGCAATTTGCTTTCAACAGGAAAACCCAAATACTGTTCCCTGCTTCTGTTTATGAGCTGCTTAAGGGAACTATTTGCAATTTCTCACCGACATGAAAACATGGGAAAGAATTGCTAAATAATGAAATTAAAGAACAGTTACTTATTTCCATGGTCTGTTTTTCACATCATCCCACCAATTGCAGAGCAATGATGCCTAAGATCAAGACCTTGCCCTCTCACATTGTCTGCGTATTTTTTTAAAGTAGCAATTTTCATCCTCTTGAGTCTGACAAACAAGAAGTGCATTGTTTGAGAGTAGCTCCCATGTTTGAGGGATCATTTTTGTGACCTCATTCTGCTCTGAAAAAAAAAGTATTACAAGCCTTCTTTTTTGAAAATCAGCACTCCTTATTTTTGTGCATAACAGATCAAAGTAATTGCTGAAAGTATGTAGAGAAGTGAATTCCAAGAGTCTCTSTACGTTTTCAAAGGAGATGGTGTGCACATCATTCTCCTGTGAAAGATGCTGCAAAAACATGACAGGTATAGCTGTAATAGTTCAAATATCTTGTTGAACAAATAATGTAATATTGGGAAGGCCTTTGTTTTATGTGAGATTTTTATTGTCAATAGATGAAAACCAAGACAAGCTGAGTTATGGCAAGGTCCTGACCTGCCCTTTGTGTTGTGGACGTGGCAGTCACTCCAAGGCGAATTCATGAGCAGGACAAAAGTGCATTTAAGAGCTGTCTACACCAAATAATAGAGCACAGTGCACAGATCCTGAGCCCGGAGGGACCTGAGCTGGCAATTCCTCAACATGAACATGCCTGTATTTTCCCCTGACTAGCTGGCACAGACCTGTCTTTAGTTGACAGGGAGCCCTTGTGCAATATTTTGGCTTTCTGTTATCTTTTATTCAAGTACTGCCTACAGGTCCCTCCTGGGTTCACCATCCCCAATTCCCACATAATCATTTGGTAAAAGGCGGGTCTCATCCTCAAAGACTTGCTGAATTTTCTTTCCTATCGAAGACTACTTTATTTGGTATAAGTCGGGTTCTGGAGACTGGGAAAATGGCATTCTTTATTGACAAAGGTCTTTTTAATTGTTTCCATACACTAATTTGCTTAAAAATATATCAAGAGTAAAAGAACGCTATAGCAGCTGGAACATTTTTAAAGGCAACACCTCCCTCTGCAAAACAGCAAACGTGCCACATTATTTCACCCAGGGTCAGACCATTTTATGACAGCCTCACATAACCCAGACTTCCTTCCCCTAGGAAACCTTTATGTAACCTAGTCCCCATGTACTCCCATTTCATTCTGCTCTGTTGGCTTTTCCCATTCCTGTTCTCAGCTCTTCCATTTCTTGTGTTTGCTACCCAGCCTCATGTAAAGCTTCCAGTTTGACACATGCTTTCTCTTCAAAACCTATTTCTTATCACCAATAATGCTTCAGACTCTCTCTTTCCTGATGAATATTTAGCTGGTGTTTCTGTCTTCCCCAAACCATTATCTTTCCTGGAGAAAAGACATGGCAAATGTAAATATACAAATTTTGAGAATAATGTTGAGGTTACATTCAACATACTTCTGAATTAATACAGGAATAAATCCAGAACGTGAACCACACACAAAGAGAGCGTGCATGTGTATTGTTTTAAAAACTAGAGATTATTCAAATCAGAGGAACTAAATAAAGCAGCAGTTTAATGGAGCAGAAAATATACAGTGCTAATGTGGTTCTTACGCMATGTCAGAAATGTCCACAGATCTTCAGGGTAGGTTCTTAATTACGAAACCCTGCACGTCCTTTGCTGAGCAGTTTTGTATTTGGTATCACTTTTAAATCAACAACCTAATTACGTAAAGCAAAATGCTGTCATTGCCCTGTGTAAAAAGAAGCCTGACTCCTTCGTAATGAGCTCCTTCCCAGCATTTCATGGACCTCTCTCACCAGGTGTCCTGGTATCAGCTCTGCCATACTGAGTTCATGGGAATAGGCCAAACTTTGCTGTTTGGGAATGTCGTTTTGGTTCTTGGCACACACCAATAATGGACCAACCTTTCATCTCAAAAAGGCTGGGTGTCAACTCTGTGTGACAGTCTGTGTAAAGGGAACTGCTGTAGCTCCTAGATGAAACACCAGAGGTTGACCCTACGGTTGGGCCCCCTCCACATTCTTGCACAAGGTAGGAACGTACAACCCAGGTACAGGCAAGGTGAGGCTGAAATGATCTGAGCAAACTATCGCAAGCACATAAAGCCATTCACCTGGGAACATCATGTCCTCTCTGCTCCCTCCTCGGCTAGCTGTTTATTATTCTCCGTGTGTGCCCATGCATGCGCTGGAGTACATATATTTAAAAGATGTTATCTGTTTCCCTGTTTCTTTGCCAACAGTTTACTATGCTATTTGTGATTTAAAAAGTGTGGTGAGGCAGCAGGGGAGAAGTGCCTGTTTGCTTTGTCCTGGCTACTGCATTCTGGGTCAAGTGGGGACTCCCCAAAAGCAGGGTGAGATTTCGCCGTGCCTGAGCACCTGCGCTGCCGATGAGAAGTGCTGTGGTCACCAGCCCTTGCGTGCTGGTCCTCGTGGTCCTCTGATCCCCTGGAAGTCAAGTAAAGGACCACGAGTGGCCAAAAGCTAATGACCATGAGGCTGCTTTTGGCAGTTTAGCTCCCTAAACTGCGAGGTCAGATGAGTACTTGTGCCCCAGCAAAGGTGGGGACAGGAATGTAGCAGCACTGACTTGGATTGACTTAAGTCAGCATAAGACTGCAGCCTGGGAGACCCTCCTTGGGAAGGAGGGATGGGAGCAGGCTCATAGCCAAGCTTTAGAGGTGACAGAAGGGAGATGTTTCCCCATGGGAATGTATGGAGTCTACCGCAACTTAGCAAAACAGAGTTTGGGACAGAGTAAAACTGGAGCAAAGAACCCCACTCTGCAAGGGCAAAGAAGGAGGATTTAAATCTCTCATCCAGGTTTTCTTTCAGTAAATTATTACCTCCTTCTAATTTGTGTTCTAGTAAAATGAACCCTTAGTGATTCGATGTTATCTTGGTGCGCTCATTTTAAAGAAAACATGCAGACAGCTCACAGCCCTGGCCAACTGGGAACCCCAACACATGCAGGCACATGCACGCTTTGTCAAAACCAGCTTCCTTCCTTTGCACGAGTGCTGGAGCTAAAGACGAGCACAGAAAAAGGGCCTCTGAGAAGCAGGGATCTGATGCATTTTTCTCATAAACTCCCTAGGGGAATTTATGTGGATGGAGTTAGAAGTGAGAGAAGAGCTGTGATACGATCTTACTCGGAACTGTCTTTTGTTTTGTTTTATAAAATAGATTGCAAGCATAGGCTCTCAGGACAAATCCAGCAACAAAATACTTGTTTTCCACAGTGCAGGCTTAACTGAATTAATTTATTATTGTGGTAGACAGCGGTTCATTTTTTAATAGCCTCAGGTACACTGAGACAAGGACTGCTCTATTCAGAGCTGTGAGTACACAATATGTAAACACATCTCTCAAAATAGCATCATTTTGTTGGTTTCTTTCCTTATAGGTTAAAACAATCCCTATTCCACTGTCACATTTTGCACTGAATGGATGGTTGCTGCTGCCTAAAATGGGTAAAATGGAAGACTTTGTCTTCTGCAGCTGCCATGCCAAAAGGTTTAATTTCTGAAGGCATTTAAAAAGGTGAAAGAAGACGCATGCTGAATGTAAAAGGCAGTGTGAATTAGGCCTCTGCTGGAGGGCTAGATCTTTATAAATTCGTCTCTTCTTTGGACAACACTGAACATTATTTTTTTCTGAATTTATTTCAAATCTTTTGTTTATTATTAGAAGAAACTATTCTGCCTAGCACATGGAACTTTTCTTTTTTTCCTGAATTAACAGTGCTGCCTCCATAGTAAATTCTACAAATGGGGAATGCTGAAATGGGCATATAAAATCTGCAATATCCCTTTAATATTGCTATAAATAAGAATTCAGGCTTTTCCTACCAGTTACATAACATGCCATTTGTTGAACCACTTACAATATTTTAAAGGCTTCATAAAATTGCTGTTGGATAATTTACTGGWCATGCCTCCTAAATCTGCCATCATGTGTGCAAATGACGGTAATTAGGGATGATATAAAACCATATGGTTTGTATGACAGACATAATACTACCTCACATAAAACAAAGAACAAACTGCCCTTCTGTACATTTTCAAATAATTGGCACCTAAACTGACATGTACAAAAGATGTAAGAACTTTAATCCTGCAAAATAACTTGCTGCTTATAACTTACACATATAAGTGATGCATCCACACATTTAAAGGGGTCAAGGGGCACTTGTAGGAACATATTTAACTTCCATTATTAGGATGAGACTGAGAACATGGCTTCTATTATCTCAGTCACTCCCACTCTTTTCTTTAATAAAGCACTTCAGAGGAAGCATGGATGAGATGACGTTGGAGGAGGGCTTTGAAACATGGCTGTTAATTTAAATGGATTTTGCAACTGTGGGATGAGCCTCCCCTTTCCCCCTTGACAAGGAATGATTCACTGCCTGTACTTACGGGAAACGGAAGCAGGCAGGTTGTCCTACGCAAGCATAAAAAGCTGACAAATACCTGCTGGCGCTTGCCTGACTTTTTATGAAGGATAATTTCATTACCTGCTTGGTACAGTCACATACTCAGTACTTAGCTCTTCTGTATAAGAAGGCAGGGAGAAAGTATTCTTTACCTTCATTCAGTGCTGTAAAGGCCAATCAGACAATCAACATCATCAGTGATACCAAGGGGTACCACACATGGGGAAACTCAGCTGGTAGGATAAAACAACCAAGGAAAAGCCCATCTGATTCATTCACCACCTTATTTAGCAGAGAACTAAACCAAGCACCACCAGAAAAGTGATCTTGAACCAAGAACCGGTTTCCAAAGTTTGCACTGCAGTTAGATAGCAGAAGGGAACTTTACTATGTAAACCCCCTTTGAATGCTTTGCTCAACAAGCCTGATGGTCCGCCAGGTTCAACACATGTTGTACAAGAAATCCCTCAAATTTGCAGCACGTGTTGTTGTGACCCTTGCAGATGGGGCTACAACAAGAACAGATAACAGCAGGCATATCTAAAGGCCAAAAAAGTCTATTTTTATAAAACCACTCTTGGAAGGCAAGAAGAGGATAAGGAAGAGAAAGAAAAAAGTGATAAATTGCAGATTCCTCATTGCACACACAGTTGTGTGTTCTTTTCTCTTTTTTTCATATGGTTCCTCTTCTAGACATGAGAAATGTATGCTATTTTTGCAGACATACCCAAACTTCAGCTTTGTCCTGAGAAAAATTAGCAGCATCTTGCAAAGTGCCAGTGTTTTACTGACTGGAGTCACTGATATTTTAAAACAATCACTGGCTCTCTTACTCTTTGAAGACCTAATTACACTTATTAGAAACTGAGGAACTGGCACATGTTCTGGTTATTGATCGCATCCATGCAGATGTAGCAACTGCCATACCAGATTATACAAAAAAA